>BQNB010165244.1:0-14244 GCA_026074375.1 Tanacetum coccineum | reverse complement strand
TCACCCGTGCTTCTTTTGCTGAGAGTTGAAATGGTTATCAATCCACCATGGATAATGCCCTTATTGGGAACCAAAGGATTGGCTAGTCTAAACGTAAACGGATTTTGGTAAAGACTTAACAAATCCGTTAATAGCTGACAATTTGCTAAAAATTATAAGGTAATCAACTCACCTTGTTATCACAATAAAGAGTTGGCTAGTCCTGCGCAAATGGCTACAGGTAAAGACATATCAAATCCGTTTATGGCTGTGATGGTTTGCTAAAAATCATTAGGGATCTCAACTCGCCAATGTTTCATGTACTAAAGAGTTGAAAATGGTCTCAGTCCTCCATGGATTTGACCCTTTCTGGGTGCAATAGACTGACTAGCCCAAGAGTAAATGGCTACTTGGTAAAGGCTCATCAAACCCATTCATGTAGCTGTGGTTGTTTTGTTACAGTCCAAGATTAGATACTGATTTTCATAATGCTGTTAAAGGTTGATCTGTTTGAACAATGTTTCTACTCACTTTATGTATCATCTGCTTTCATTCAATATTTCAAACAGCTTATACTTCAATCTTCAAAGTCTTTGGTATATGTCCAAGAAAGATCACGCAGATCAAAGATCAAGATCATGATTCAATCCTCAAGCTAACAACTGCAAATCTACTTAGAAACTTGAAGTTAACCAAGTCAAATTCAAGTTTAGGGGAGGATTGTTAGGAATTATGCATTCCTAGTTCCTACTGGTAGTACACAGTTCCTAATGGTAGTAAAGTTTAGTCTTCTTGGTCTTTTGGAAAGTCCTGGTCTTATGGAAAGTATTAAACGACATTCAGTATGATGAGGAGGTTACAAGTTTATTTAGGAAATGATTAATTATATTGATGGAAAATATTTAGGCAGGTTTTTATTATATTGTAACTACCTAGGACCCCTTACACTATAAAAGGAGGTCCTAGGGTGTAGAGATGACGATCACTTTGATACACACATTCTCTACACATATTTCTCTCATACTTAGTTAAGCTTCAAGGTTGTAAACCCTGTTACTGTTCAGAGTAACCGTATTAATATATTGAGGCTACAACGTTTGGTTTATTTCTATTGTTCTTCTTACATATAAAGATAAAGATTAGTTTCCGCATAGTCTTTGTATCTTTATCAAGGCTTCCAAGATCGTTTTGAAAAAAGGTTATTTAACAAATACTCTACATCGTTGATTTTTTAGACGTATCAACGAATAATCAATCCTTCGTGTAATTCCTTCGTTAATTGCTAAACGATTATCTTCAAACTTTTTTTTTCGTTTTTTTTGCTAACTATTCTTCAAATCTCGGTGTAGTTTCACCATCTTCACGATCATAATAATTCCGGATAATTTCTTTGATAGTTCCTTCGTCTTCGGATTCAACAATAATTGTGATGGTAGTAAAATAACATGAGCTTTGACTACTAATATACATTCCCATTTGCAATGTGCAAAATTCCAACCGCACCAAAGATATAAAATGACACAAGATTCGGGAAATACAAACTTTACACTTTAAGCAACTAGTAACTGTAAATTAAACTTAATCTAACAGGGTAGGTTAAGGTGTAAGGGTGTAACGAAACAAATAGTTAGTGTAAATTCCTAAAGGATTGGCTCTACGGGTTGTTCTAGTGGATCATTACTCTAAAGATGCAAGTGGAAAGGGTTTAAATGGGAGGTTAACTAACCGGTGTAGTTAGTTAATAAGCAACATGTAAAGGCGATTTGGGTGTAATCCTAAAATTTACCAATTTAAACAAGTTACTCCATCTAAATCCATAGTACCCATCACTGTGGTCTCGAGTGATATACCAAGCCAAGTTCTAAAGTCTACAACATCACTGGCACACTCATATTTTATGGAATTTGGGTAAACATTTGGAAACGAAAAGGTTAAATCCTTATAATATTCTAACAAGGGTTATTGTGTGCGTGTTATGTATCAAGTAATTTCACAAAAGTATGCTTGAATGTTTTTTGAATTTAAGCATAATTTAAGCTTTTTATTGTGAAAAATAGGACAAGTAAACTTTCTAATTCCGTCCCCCCCCCCTTCAATTATACAACGTCCTCGTTGTATGTATAAAATATTAAATACAGGAATTAAAAAGAATTAGAATGAGAAACTCCCCTGATATTTGCTCGGTAGATTCTCCAAGTTGCGTTTATGAACAAGATTGTGTGCTAAAAAAGCGTCTGAATCCTAGCACGAACAACGCACACATAGAATTCCAGAAAATATAAATTCCACCAACTTTGTCGATATTTCTTTCTCGAGGTCCTGTATAAATTTAGGAAGAACAAGTGCATTCCTATCTTGGTACCTACTATTAATTTAAACTAAACTAAACAAACTAAATACGAGTCAGACTGTTGGATACGGCGTATCAAGTTAGTGAATACGCCGTATTTAAAATCTGACAATAATGTTTCTAAAGTGCAATAAAATAAAGATTGATAACGTCCAGACAATCAATACGCCGTATGGTATAGAGCGGATACACCGTATTGATGTCTGGGAAGACAGACTCGATAACAAAATTAAATAACAATTCGGGTTGTCTCCCTAGAAGCACTTTTGTTTACAACGAAGTCTTTAAGTTAGACTTTTCTTCAGCTTCCACTTTATTTGAAATCATCTCTCATTCCCATTCTTGCGTTTAGTGTGAATATCCTGCTTGGTTCCGTATTCATGAACTATGGTGCTGAACTTACTGCCAGGCTTGATTCTATCACATACAAACAAATCAAAATGTCATATCATGATATATATGCAAAAATATGGGAACCTGTTTAATAGTTAGATACATCATGACACGAATAATAATAAATGTACATATATAGACAAAAGATAAAAGTAGTAAGGATCATGGGTCTGGCTGTTGTGGGTCCTGTTGAGCTGCGAAGGTGCTGGCATCGCCAGGTCTCTGTCCGACGCGCCTCTAGTAGGACATATGGGTCTGAGAATATGGTGTATAGGTAACTTCTTCCCTGTCCATCATTTGTCATAGTCTAGTGGTAACCCATGTACTAAATTTGGAAAAATCACGAGCCATCGCGTCAATCACTTCGCGCTGCTCGGTCAATGCTCCGCGTATCTCGTATACGTCCTCCTCAAGTCTGGCCATCCTCTGAGGCATGGTCCTGGCAAGAGCTGGTGGTGGCGTAGGTGGCTGCTAAGGTGCCTGTATAGGTGCCAGAATAGCCTGGCCACCCTCATCAACAATCAGGGCATCCTGAACCACCCCGAGGGCACCAGCCGCCGCATCGTGCTGCCCCTCTGGTCCCATGGCCACCCAGGCCTAAGTATCATCAAACTGCGCACAAATCTGCAGTCTAAACAACTCTGCCATGTCAATCATCTGAAGCTTAGGGGCAATGACCGTCAATCCTCCGAGTATCTCGTCAGTCAGGAGCCCAAAATGCTCAGCCAATTGAGCTACAAATTACCCACCAGAAATATGCACCCCACTCTTCCTCCTAGTGGCAAACCTCCTTAAATATCAGGCTAACAAGTAAGGGATGTTGACCGATCCAACATCCAGACCTCTCAGGTAAAACAAATCAGTCACGGTCACCTTCTCAAGTGCCTGACTCCTCCCAGAAATACTATGTGCTAGAATCCTATGGCATAGTCTCAAGACCGGATCCCTGATCAATGTGTAGGAAGGGGGAGGTCCCAAGAAATCTCCATCGGTCAAAATGTCCCTCCAATAGTCATGTAGATCCCCTTTCCCATGGATCATCCTCTCATTCTCACTCTAGTACCTAGCAAAACTGGGGGACTCCATCTCCTCCCCGGTGTGTAATCCCAAGGCCAAAATAAATTGCCTCCATCTCAATCGTCTCCTGGCTCCACCTAACTGAAACTGAATAGTGTCTGGAGCATCCCAGTCAAGTAATACCTCACCAAACCTGAGCGTACTAAGGAACTCCAGAATAAGCTCCTAAACCAATGGTCCCCTAGTACTAAACAACCTACCCCAATCCTGACTAGTAAACACTACTACACCGGCCTCATCACGGTGCTCCATCACCATCCTAGCAAACAAAATGTCTATTAGAAGCTCGAGCATACCCTAAAAATCCAGAACCTGTACCTAGTGTATCTCTCGAGTGTAAATCCTCTCTAACCTCGACTCAAAGTCTGCTATATCCGAATCAGTATACTCCAACCCCTCGTACCTAAGAAATTTATGTCTCTACTCACGTGGTAGGAGAGCCATATCGTATGATTGAGATAAATAGAGTGCAAATATGAATCAATATCAAGGGATTATCTCCAAGAATAAAGCGGAAAAGAGTGTGTGTGTTTGTGGTGAAAGTGAGTGGTAAAAAACTGATTCGGCGTATTGAGTGGGTTTTTATACTCAAACTCGATACGCCGTATTGAGATGGTTAATACGTCATATTGGCGAATTTTGTTGACTTAGTCAACTTTTGTGGAAAACAGTGGATACGCCGTATTGGTTTTACCTAAATACGCCGTATTTGTTTTTGGAGACCAATATTCCTAAAGATTTAAAAAAAACTTACCTTGGCCTCCACAACATTATTGTACAATCACCATCCTTATAATACCGCTTAGGGTCGAACGGAATGCCAAACGGCGCACATAAAATCATAATGAGGTAGAATAGCATTCCGTTTGCATAATATATCCAAATCATAATTTTAACATTTAGACAGGCCCATTAAGCTTTTTATAAAAGTTTATAAACCTAATAAACTTATAAAAGCCCAAATCCAAAAAATATATACCCGGCCCAATCTAATCTCAAACCATTACCCATATAAACCACTCAACACCCGTTAACCACAACCCCCTAAACTCTTTAACATTGTTAGTCCAAAAGGACTAACGATGCAAACATTTATCAAACTCAAGGGGCCAGATTGCAAAAATATTTAACCCTTTACCCCCTTAACCCCTAAATCCTTTACACCATTCATCCCCAAATTAAAACACTGTATATCTCCAACCCTTTCCCGCCAAACCCCTTCGTAGCACTATTTACTCATCCTTGTCGCTCTCACCTCGATTCCCCCCTGCATCCAAACAAACCAAAGTCACACCCCAACAAACCCCATAGCCATGCTGGCAATCCTAAATGCTCAAATTGGTCAAGAACAAAAGACAAGAAAATGAAGGGCTTTGATCACTTTGATTGGGGATCAACAAAAATGAATGGTTTCGATGATTACTATGAGCTACTCAGCAAACTAGCACAAGAAACACAACAAGCTTCGGATATATATAGGCTTATTTCTTCATTGTAAAAAAATCAACTAGGAGTAGTGTAGCTTTAGTTTAAATTTACTTTTAAAGTTTGTATGTTTATGTCATTTAAAATTCTGTCTTTTACATTTAAGTTATTGTAATCTTTTTAAGTTAATGAAAAGTTAAGTTTTTATGTTATGCAAATCTGTCTTTTTAATCTTTATGACTTTAAGTTATTTTTGTTCAAAAGCCATTTCCATAAGCTCTTATAAGCTTATAGAAACTGTTTTATTAATATAAGCTCATACAATATCTTTTGTGAGTTTCATGTGTATTTAGAATCAAGAATTTGGATTTTTAAGCCTTTGGAAGATAAGCTAGACAAGGAAGAGCTTATGGTTATTTTCTAGTTGCTTAATCAATAAGCTGGGTAGGTTAGAGCTCTTAGGAACTTCTTTTAAGCCCTTGTTTAGAGCAAAGGGCAGAGGTTAGCTCAAATTTTCATTTTATGCACTTTTTATACTTGTTTCATGATTAGCTTATTTAACTGCTCATTGTTGATTATTTCTGCTTTTTAAATGCTTAATGTGTCTTTATTATGCTTATTGGTTCTTATTTGATACATCTTTTAATCTGTTTTTAGTTAAATATGCAAATCAAATATTTAAAGGGGTGTTTGGGACAGGACTCAAAATGGGTCAAAATTAGTGTAAAATGGTCTTGGGTCACTAAGTCACTTTTAATAAGCTTTCTTTACTTGTTTTATCGAGTTATTTGAATCTGTTTAAAAAGTTTTTCATAGATTAGAATTCAATTTAAGTTGTTAGTAATCATTGTTAGAATCTGTGGTTTTCTAGTTCTTTATATCAGCTTATTTGATAAGTTTTTGATTAAGTGGCATATAAGTGTATTTCATTGCTTGTATTAATCTCATAGGCAGTAGAGCCAAGTTGCATAAAGTTGGCATTTTGCCTTTTGTGTGTTAAGTCATATCTGTCAAGTCTTTATAAGTTAGAAATAGTCCATTTTTCAATCTTGAAACTAGGTAAGTTAAAAGCTGTTTTAAGGTCTATTTTTAAGAGCATAAGCTCATTAGACATCTAGCTTCATCTGTTTTTAAGTTTTAATTGTTAAAGTTAACTTTTACTAGCTTAAAATTTGGGCTGAATAAGCCAACTTTCTTTTAAGGAAAAAAAACTTGCATTCTGTGTAACTAGGCTTTTTCATTTAGATTTTTCTTGGCTATATTTGTTTCAAACCCATCTTTGATTACCGATTCTTGTAGCTTATTGGCTAAGCTTTTCAAAGCTATAAGATGCTAAGCCATAAGGATCAATTTGGTGCTTAAAATTAAGCCCAAAATTTGCTCTATAGGCTGTTTGTCTGCCAGTTTTAGCCACTTTGCTTATTTGCCCTTTTTTGCTTTTCTGCCTATTTTCAATTGCTTATTTTGTTTAAGTTTTCTTATTAGGTGTAGTGTACCATCTATTTTAGCTTATTTTTCAATTTCACTAGCTTATTTATCCTAAATTAGCCAAACTGTTAAGCCATTTATCACTTAGTGTAAAAAAGCTCATACTGTCACTTTTTCTTTTAGCTTTTCTAGCTTATTTTTAAGTTTATAAAAAAGTTGCTTTTTTTAAATTTGCTTTTTTTTAGTTATAAAACTTTTTAAAAAAATTGTTCTAAAAATAAAAACTTTTGGGAAAGGGGAAGCCAAGGGTGAGCAGGGCTCGAACCCCTGACCTCTACCCTCTCAACCAAACGTTTTTAACACACACCTCTACTACACAAGCTCCTTTGTTGTGAAAATTGCGGGGGTCCTCATGAAACTTTTTAGTGTCAACCGATGAACCAAAATTTCGATAATTTTAATTCTTCTGGTTTTGACCAATTTCAACCCTCGCAAGTTATCATCGATCATATTGATTCAATGAATGATCATCTAAAAGCTCATAGAGACTTTCAACAAGTGATGGATGATTCTATGGTAAGCTTCGTGAGACGTTTCAAACTTGGTTACAACAACGGCAAGAACAAGTGGTTAATCTTGATACTTATACTCCTGAGCCTTCGCAATATCGGAAGATTCCCATTTGCTACGATGATGATGATGACGAGTATTCTTTTGCTACACAAGAGATTCTCCTCCACAATCACACCCGATTTACCAAAATCAAAATCTCTTATAATAGAGGATGAGCATCTCGACACTATTCCAGAAACGGAATCGGATGAATTAATAAAGTTTAGTGTTGAGGACCTTGTCCATACCCCAAGTGAGTCCGATGGTATATCCAAAGGTGAATGTGATTTGCCCGTTTGTGATGATTCTTCTCCGAAAAAGGATGAGGTGTTAGATGATATCATTTCAATTCCACCAAGAAATGGTAATGATCATTTTAATGCCGAATCTAGTCCAATTGAATCTGTGCTTAATCGTGATAACGTGATATCTTCTCCTAAGATTGATCTCCTTATCGAGGAGTTCGCCGGTGAACTCGCTCTTATTGCTCCAATTCCACATTCGAAGGAAGATATCCGTTTTATTGAAAATTTGATGTATGATAACTCTTTTTCTCGCCCTCTGGAAACTCTTAAAGATGATTCTGAAACTGTCATCGATTCCAACAATGATTATTCTTCGAGTGATGACGATTCTTATGAGGACATCGATTATGTCGATGCATCACCTCCCGATTCTGAGCTAGTCAGCTTAGAGGTGGTGGAGATTGTTATCCCGGAAGTTGGAGGGATTGATACTGATATTCTTTTAACAATCAAAGACGATATTCTTCGTGAAAAACTGTTGAATGTCAATCTTCTTATTGCTAAGATTGAAGCATTAAAAGATAATCCCACTCCATCTTCGTCTTCCGATTTTGTTACCAAGTCTTCCCCCACAATCTCTAACTTTTCTTAGAGGAGACAACAACCTTTGATAATACTTTACCGAATCCTGAAACTTTATTTGCTTTAATCTGGAAGAGAATAGTAAGTTGCAGTTACCCCTTATTCTTTCTGTTATACTCCATCGGATTATGAAGCTTTCTATCTCGATGACGATCATATTGAAGAGAAGAGTAGTGACAGTACCACTACTCATGCCGATTTTTCTTAATATGATTCGTTCATCTTTGATCTTCCGATCAATCCGTTTCCTCCTGCCGATAGGAGTGACTTTTATCATGAGGAGTTCGCCGGTGAACTCGCTCACATCATATCTCCATCGGAGTATGATCATTTCTACTTTAAGATTGAACCCGATTCGGGAAATTTCACTATGGATGTGGTGGAGGATATTTTTGATAATCCAACAAGAGAACCAAGAGTTCATGTGCCTAATGTTTTACCCACCATCCCACCCTTCATCTGGATTCAGATTTCACTCTTTCTAGTGATTCCCTCGGATCCGACCTTGCAGTTTCTTTTCCTTCCAGAACTAGAAACAAGATTTTCGATCCAGGGATATTCATTGGAGTCTAATCCATAAGATTTCTATCATTGGATGAATTTTCTATCTCATTCATCCGTGATCTTCCTTTTCCAGTGATTGACACTTTTCTTCCATTTTCACCCCAAAATGAGGACAAAGTTGTAAATCCTGGTATTCTTGCTTCAAATGAGGAAACATCTCCTCATCTCTTATCTCATCGGGGCTTTAATCCTTCAAAGATCATTTCTGATTTTTCTAAAAGCCCGATGATGATTTATGGAGGGGACATTCATATCTTAGATGTTCCATTTCTCCATTTCTATCCTCCTTGACAAGCTCAAGTATGGGGGATCGAGTCAGGCTCAAGACTCGGTTAACAAAAATAAGCGCTTCGTGGGTGGCAACCCATGCTTATCCGTAGTAGTAATATGATTAGTTTAGTAGTAATGAATAAGTGTTTTGTGTTGTGAGGAGGCTCGCCTCTTCCTTTCTCGTGCTTTGTTTTTTGTTGTGTATGTCCAGGATTGCCCGGATTTTTGAAGCCTCTCGTGCTCGTGGTTTTGTCCTTCGATCACTCGAGCTTCACATCCTCAACTTCATTTGAGAATCCAATATCCTAATCTTATCGACTAACGTTTATCTTTAGCATAATTCATAAACGGCTTTAGTATGACGTAGGTACCCCTTAAAACATTGAGGACAATGTTTCGTTCTAGTATGGGGGGATCTTCGATTTGATTGTGCCTGCAGCCGTTGTTTTCACGTAATCTCGTTTTTACCACCAAACATTTTGAAAAAAAATACCAAAAAAATGAAAAAATTTAAAAAATTTCAAAAACAAAATAAGTGTTTTGTCACAATGTTCGACTTTCCTGCTGGGTAGAATAAGAATAAATTTTGACTCGATCGAGCGTGTTGAGCTCTAGCTTGTTCCTTAACTTTTAGACTAAGCATTCGCGGATCTTTGCGAAGAACGAAAAATGATAGAGTTAAGTATGAGTTGGATGCTAAACAAGGATTATTTGGAAATCTTACAAGCTCATGTGTGCAATTTGTGGCTTTTTCTCCCATAAGCTCCTAACCGGACTAATAATACGTGCTATTTTTGGAAATTAAACTTAAATCAACAATTTTTGAGATGTAGTCGATAGCAATAATTTTAGTCTTAGTTCAAATTTATATTTAAATTTTTCCAAAAAGAAGTCTTCTCTATATATCGTGAAATGAAGTGTAAAATAAAAATGAAAAAAAATGATGAAAAATGAAAAAAGAATGATGAGTAATAATTATAAATTGTGGGCTGATAAAAGTTTGCTGCATCTTGCCGGCTCACAACCGATGTTGCAGCCTTCTAAAGAAAGCCCATAGTAAGAATATATTCCGAATGATAAAAGTTTGCTGATATTGCCACGGCTACAACGATGTTGAGCTTCAAAAGGTCGAGGGTTACGATTGCATCATAAGTATATTAATGTTAAGTGCAATATATGTGATTTAATAAATATAGGGAAAATCTCTTTTTCTTAAATTAATTTTGCTTTTGAACTATGACTTTTTATTTTCAGTTTTTCTAAATAAAGTATATAAGGAAACCTAAGAGTTTGAAACGTAAGAGTTGTGAGTACCGATACTGTCTCTGTCGGGTGTCAAAAAGCTGGTCACTTAGCCGCAAGTTGAGATGTGCGAGAACGAAAGTTGCTTACATGGGGATGATTCGCCATTCAAACTCAATTTTTCTGGGTGGACGTGAAGCAAGAAATTTTTGCAAAACATTGATCCTGGTTTAATATTAGATGTAAGCACTTTTCCCTAATATAATTATTATCGGGAGGGAAAATTTCACAAGTTATATTTATGAGTAGTGTTAGCATTTAATTATATTTGAGGTGATTTCATTTAAGGCTTGGTTTGGAATAAGTTGAACGTGGGACCGATGAATTTTACTTTTGGAGGCATTTTTAGGATTGAATGCGTTTGTTCTATGATCTCTAAAGTTTAAAATAAGAAAGTCAAACATGTCAGTTAGTTGCTTAAAAAGAAAAGTACAAAAAAATGAGAAAAAGAGAAAAATACAAAAATATGTGTGTGGTAATAAGCGTAAATATCTTAATGGTTAAAACGGGGCTTTTCAAAGCTATTGATTCTTTATTTCCCCTTGACGAACACTTAGCTACTTTTTGAGGTTATTAGTCGAGGGGGATTGATGGTCTTAGTTTTTTAAAGTGCTTATTTGTAGCATTGCGTGAGGACACGTCAATAGTTTAGTATGGGGAATTTTGGTATGTGCTTAATTACACATACCTTTTACCTTTAAAAACGGACTTAAATGACCAAAAACGTACCAAAAATACATTGTATTTGTATGTTTTCACTTATATTGTGCAAGAAATGGATATCCGACAAGAGGACGAAAAATTAAGCCAAAACGGACAAAATCGAGCATGAGAACGAAAAGAGCGTGAAGAGAAGTCAAAATCAAAGCCAAAGTCAAAAAGTCAAAGTCAACAAACGTCAACCCTGAGAAGTCAAAACCGAAGCCAAAGATATAAATATCTTATTGGGCCCACCCACACCCATCTAATGGGCCGAGACAGGCCCATTAAGCTTTTTATAAAAGTTTATAAACCTAATAAACTTATAAAAGCCCAAATCCAAAAAATATATACCCGGTCCAATCTAATCCCAAACCATTACCCATATAAACCACTTAACACCCGTTAACCACAACCCCCTAAACTCTTTAACATTGTTAGTCCAAAAGGACTAACGATGCAAACATTTATCAAACTCAAGGGGCCAGATTGCAAAAATATTTAACCCTTTACCCCCTTAACCTCTAAATCCTTTACACCATTCATCCCCAAATTAAAACACTGTATATCTCCAACCCTTTCCCGCCAAACCCCTTCTTGGCACTATTCACTCATCCCTGTCACTCTCACCTCGATTTCCCCCCCTGCATCCAAACAAACCAAAGTCACACCCCAACAAACCCCATAGCCATGTTGGAAATCCCAAATGCTCCTATTGGTCAAGAACAAAAGACAAGAAAATAAAGGGCTTTGATCACTTTGATTGGGGATCAAGAAAAATGAATGGTTTCGATGATGACTATGAGCTACTCAGCAAACTAGCACAAGAAACACAACAAGCTTCAGATATATATAGGCTTATTTCTTCATTGTAAAAAAATCAACTAGGAGTAGTGTAGCTTTAGTTTAAATTTACTTTTAAAGTTTTTATGTTTATGTCATTTAAAATTCTGTCTTTTACATTTAAGTTATTGTAATCTTTTTAAGTTAATGAAAAGTTAAGTTTTTATGTTATGCAAATCTGTCTTTTTAATCTTTATGACTTTAATTTATTTTTGTTCAAAAGCCATTCCATAAGCTCTCATAAGCTTATAGAAACTGTTTTATTAATATAAGCTCATACAATATCTTTTGTGAGTTTCATGTGTATTTGGAATCAAGAATTTGGATTTTTAAGCCTTTGGAAGATAAGCTTGACAAGGAAGAGCTTATGGGTATTTTCTAGTTGCTTAATCAATAAGCTGGGTAGGTTAGAGCTCTTAGGAACTTCTTTTAAGCCCTTGTTTAGAGCAAAGGGCAGAGGTTAGCTCAAATTTTCATTTTATGCACTTTTTATACTTGTTTCATGATTAGCTTATTTAACTGCTCATTGTTGATTATTTCTGTTTTTAAAAGGTTTTCATAGATTAGAATTCAATTTTAAGGTTGTTAGTAATCATTGTTAGAATCTGTGGTTTTCTAGTTCTTTATATCAGCTTATTTGATAAGTTTTTGATTAAGTGGCATATAAGTGTATTTCATTGCTTGTATTAATCTCATATGCAGTAGAGCCAAGTTGCATAAAGTTGGCATTTTGCCTTTTGTCTGTTAAGTCATATATGTCAAGTCTTTATAAGTTAGAAATAGTCCATTTTTCAATCTTGAAACTAGGTAAGTTAAAAGCTGTTTTAAGGTCTGTTTTTTAGAGCATAAGCTCATTAGACATCTAGCTTTGCCTTTTTTTAAGTTTTAATTGTTAAAGTTAACTTTTACTAGCTTAAATTTTTGGTTGAATAAGCCAACTTTCTTTTAAGGAAAAAAAAACTTGCATTCTGTGTAACTAGGCTTTTTCATTCAGCTTTTTCTTGGCTTATATTTGTTTCAAACCCATCTTTGATTACTGATTCTTGTAGCTTATTGGCTAAGCTTTTCAAAGCTATAAGCTGATAAGCCATAAGGATCAATTTGGTGCTTAAAATTAAGCCCAAAAGTTGCCCTATAGGCTGTTTGTCTGCCAGTTTTAGCCACTTTGCTTATTTGCCCTTATTTACTTTTCTGCCTATTTTCAATTGCTTATTTTGTTTAAGTTTGCTTATTAGGTGTAGTGTACCATCTGTTTTAGCTTATTTTTCAATTTTACTAGCTTATTTGTCCTAAATTAGCCAAACTGTTAAGCCATTTATCACTTAGTATAAAAAAGCTCATACTGTCACTTTTTCTTTTAGCTTTTCCAGCTTATTTTTAACTTTATAAAAAAGTTTCTTTTTTAAATTTGCTTATTTTTTTAGTTATAAAACTTTTTCAAAAAAAATGTTCAAAAATAAAAACGTTTGGGAAAGGGGAAGCCAAGGGTGAGCAGGGCTCGAACCCCTGATCTCTACCCTCTCAACCAAACGTTTTTAACACACACAAGCGCCCTTGGGTCTTTTCCGTTTGATTTTGCATTCATTATTCTTTTATCAACATTTTAACCCATTAAGCTTATAAGCTGTTTTAGCTTATTTAGCAGCTTATTTGATAAGCTGTGTTACCCCGTTTATTTTTCTTAGATTCAGCTTTGTTCAAGGGACTTTTGCTAATTCTTTTAGATTTTTTATAATCCGTCTAGTATTTTTTATATTTAATTTAGATAAAAATCGTTTTTAATTCATAAAAAATTATACAAAAGTCAAAAAAATATAATTCTTTTTTTCAAAATTTTCTTATATCATTTAGGACTTAGGAAAATTAGAATTGCATCCGTAGGGTTAAAATTTTAGAATTTGGTTGAACGGGATTAGATCCCGTTCACGTTTTTCGTAATTTTAAGCTTTAAACACTTTCGTTTTTGGTTTAATTTTCTTTGTTCTTACATTTTAGTCACTTAGGATTTATAAAAAGTTAAATAATCATTTTAGGATTAAATTTTGATAATTTAGGTTTTCAAATCGCGTTTTTACGTTTCCGTTTACGTGTTTAATTTAGTCATTGCTTTTTGTTTTTAGTTTAGATTGCCTTTTAATTGCTTTTTCCCGTAGATTTAGAAAACACAATCCAATCTTTGATTATTCAAGCATTGTCCCACAAACCAAAACTAAATTTTCAAATTCGCGGCCTCGTTGGGACATAACGACCCGGGTCTGGTTTTAAACTTTGTGGATAACGAAGCGAGAAACCTATACTTCCGGATATATATATTTTTATTTGTGAATTTAAACTTATTGCTTTTTTTTGGATTTTAAAAGTGATTTGTTTATTTTCACCTATATTATATTATATATATAGTATAAATTGCTACAA
>BQNB010165243.1:0-14244 GCA_026074375.1 Tanacetum coccineum | reverse complement strand
TTACGTATTAACGTGTGCGTCCCCTTAGGCTCGTATAATTCCCGGACATATATTAATTCATATATGGTCATATTCCAACAGTTTTCATTACAAAGAATCAATTTTTAATTGTACCAAATTTTGGTCTTTCATGAGGAGGCTGGGTCTTTTCAAAAGAACATATAAACTTAATGGGGGCTTTAAGCAAACAAAAGAAGTCGTAAAAAGGCATTTTCCGGGTTGCTCAAAATCCCAAGCATGTGTAGTAATATAAAGTGATTCGCGCTCGATCAAATCAAGTATTTGGACATGAAAGAGCCATTTGATCCAAATAATATATCTTCTTTAGTGATATCGTATGTGTTTTATTGATGTATTATTATTGATGAAAACAAAGCACTCTAATATGAGTATAGTGTTAAATTACAATGCAAAAGCACTTCTCGTTGAACATATATAGTTGTGTGAATGACTGATCTTGAGATTAAATGGATACATAATGAATTGAATTCAATGAACGATAAATCGATTCTCAAGTGGGTGATCTTGTGATTTGTCAGTAAATAAATATTTCATATATAGGCATTCTAAACAAAAAACAAAGGGTTATGTAACCCTATAAGTTATTTAGTTACAAAAAACAGTTATATAGCAGTTACAAGGAAGGGACATGTCTGTTGGACAGAATGAACCAACACAACCTTTCGTTCATGACTTTTCGATATGTATAAATAGATAGGCATGTAAACAAACATCGATAATGATGACAGATTTATAGAAATAAAGTTTATTTCATTGTTTTGGTATATCTTGATCATAGATCCATAAAAAAGGGGCCAACAAATGCCTCCTTTATTTCTTCTTTGATCTGAAAGTGTGAGGATGTAGCTGCTCTTTTAGATCATAAGTAGTGTGTAATGGTGAAAAAGGTGTATTCTGCAGTGGAAGTATACTGATGATGATTTATGTTATAGTATTCAGTTTAGTATTCATTAAAATGTATGTTCTCTTATTTGTTTCTGCTGCATTGGCAAGATCTTGGGCATGTCCAAATCTTAGTTTTGCAGTTTGTTTGTACAGTTTCATTTGGATGAAAGTAATATATTTCGTCTTTTTTCATCATTAAAAAAAAGAAGATAAATTCGTTTGGTGACCTTGAATAATGAATAGTGAAAAGTGACTAAATAAAACCTTTTTAACTTAAAATAACAAAGGCTGTTAATTTTATTTACAAATGTTTTGATGTCAATATAAGGCTTAAGATCTATACCCATGGCCAAAAAGTTGTAAGCTAAATATTCATACGAAAAAAAAAGTTTAAGATCTCTATCTATATTCCTTTAAATTGCTTACTTTACGATACAATCAATTTGGCATTTCCCAACTCTTGAACGATAAAACACTCGGGTTTGGATATTAAATTTTATTTTAGTATTAATTTTGCAATTATATGTACACATATTTTATATTTTGTTTTAGAGTATTATCAAAATTATATGAAAACAATGGATTAGTATTATCTATCTATCTATCTATATCTTCCAATATACAACACTTGAAAAAGACGCTAAATGCCCCTCTAAAAAAGAATGCTGAAATTCTAAGATGTCTACTTTAGTCATTTTACCAACAAAAAATTTAGATTTAAATGTATTTTAAGGTATATCATGATTAGTCAAAGCTTACATCACAATTTTCGGGTGACAACCCATCTCTTCCTCACCCATCCTAACTCAGGAACTATATCTCCCAGTCATCATCAGAAAAATGAATTACTTCCGGCAGTGATTCTTTTGGATTATATTGATATGGTTTTTTCAACTAAAAAAGTAAGTATTTTTTTCTTTTAATCTTGATGATGTCGCTTTCAATTTTGATGTTGAGGTTTTTTTTATATATTTGCAAATTGTTTTTCTGATATGTTCTGGGTCACAGAATAGAAGCAAATGAAAGAGCACAGTTGAAAGATCTGAAACGTGTTTTAAAGGATTTAAAGGTTAGTTTGTGTTATTTGTTTTTTTATAATGCATCGTTTTAAAATTAGTGCTTTTCCGATATCTGCTTCTAATAATTGTGTAGTTCTCAATCTGAATACGCTGCGATAAGTTGACAGTTACACAAAAAAATTGCTTTTTTTGTAAGTGCTTAATTGGATTGACTGATGCTTTGTCCCATTCGATATGTTTTGTCCAATTCAATATTCATATGATATTAATATCGTAAGAAAGGAGTCAGAGAATGTTTTTGGAATTAGAGTATTTGTAGATTGTGAGTACTTTGTGTAGCGTTATTGTGGGTTTTGTTGTAAATGGTTGCATAACGTTGTTTAGTCATTGCCGATGGCTTTGGAGTAGTGATGATAGAAATATGTTGCTGGTACAGAATTGAATGTAGTAGTTTGCATAGGATTGAACTGACTTCGTTAAGAAGGTAAATGTTGTGGATAAGATAATAAGGTTAGGGTAAAAATATCGTATTACAAGGCTATATTTGTGCAATGCTCAACTGGTAAAAATAGACGCAATTTTAGGTTTTGATTGATAAATGGGAGTAAAGGTAGTTCACAACCTTTATCATAGCTAGGTGATGTTGATTGAACCTCTTATAAGTTTGAGGTACATTATTGATATGCATGTAACCCATCCAATATGTGGGTTAAATAATATGTAAAGTCTCAAATAATAGCGAGTCCATGTTGATAAATGATCACATGATAAACAAACAGTTCAATTGCTTAGATATGAAGCAGACCAATTAATCAAGTTGTTTTGACTTTTGACCTAAGAGAGCTAGGTACCCTCATGTCGTGAGGGTAATGCCACGTCAAAAAGTGCTGTCACATCAGCAAAAACCCCTATGACGCGAGAAGCCATGGCGCCAGCCTTAGAAATAGGAGGGCTGGAGGCCATGGCGCCAAGCCATGACACATCGTACCTAAGGCTCTAAGCATTATTGGACTAAAGCATTTGATACAAATGAAATTACAATAGCAAATTCCAACTAGACCACTTGGGTTTCACTCCTCTATGCAATTTTACACTAATTTATATATAAATGAGTCGCTTGGAGCTATGTTTCTAACTCTAAACGAAAAGTGGTTTTAATGGGCCAGATTTGACCAAAAGTATTTTTTTTTTAGGAAATGGTTGTGACTTTGTTATATTAATGTGCTGATATTGGTGAAACTGTTTTGTAATTGGGCATGTGAAATTTCGGACAGATCACGGGAGTAACAGTATGTCAAATGGAGAAGTATTTGTTGAATGGTGGTGTTCGAACTTGATAAATGAAAATTTAGATTTGCTTCACCATCACCCACATATTGATATCATGATTTTAATATTGTTACTTCGAGATTTACAAGATTTGAGTATATGTTGGGAGTAAACCATTCTCTTTTTAAAAAAGAAATATTCTCAAAAATTTTATACCATAAAAAATTAATTTTTTTTATAGTGTTTTAATAATTTATTTGTATCATAATGTAGCATCAGTATTTTATATTCATATATCTAACACATAATTTTTTTACATAAAATCACAAATCGATCTCTTATATAAACACTATTCAACAATTTAAAATTTAGGCCTCGTGAATAAAACATATAAAAGTTGGTGAGCAGAAAAACCGAAAAAATCTAAACCAAACCGAAAGCCAGAAAAACTGAACCAAAATAACCGATCGAAACTAAAAACGATGGTTTGGTTTTTAGTTTTTCAAAAACCGAAAAGTGTTAATTTAAAAAGTAATTTTTCTTATCAAACCTATATTTAACGCCATAAAATATTATGTGTGTTTTGTTGTTACATATTTTTATTTTATTCTTTTTCAAAGAAAAATATACTCAAAATTGTATACCACAAAAAAAATAAATGTCTTTTAGAGTGTTTCACTTATTTAGTTGTATAACCTGTAATTTATTTACATAAATCACAAATCGATTTATTATATAGACACTGTCAACAGCTTCTTAAGGCCCCTAAATTAAATCCTACTTTTTTATGTTGTTAGATTATTTTACTCTTTTCTAAAGTGATATTTACTCAAATTTCTATACCATAAGAAAATAAATATCTTTTATAGCGTTTCAATAATTTATATGATCGTAATTTAGCATTAATATTTTCTATTCATGGGGCTAACATGTAATTTATTTACGTAATACCATAAATCGATCTCTTATAAAAACTGTCAACGGATTTTTAAGGCCCCGTGAATTTCACGGGTCAATAAACTAGTATCAAAATATAGTCGTGACTGGTCTTAAGTCAACTGATAAATAACATGTTGATGTAGTGAAAATAAAGAGATAAATAATTGGATCTGTTGATTCTACGAATACCAAAAACAATTCTTCCAATACTCGTTGATTCGATTGAATACCAATTATTAGGGTAAAATTTCTTGGCAAACAGCGGCCAATGGTTTATTTTTATTTAAACTGATAACTCCCTGACTAGGGTTACATCAGATTGTTTAAATAGGCTCACAAAACTGAAACGGGCCTAAAAAGACAGATGGGCCGTGAGCTAGAACAAAAACAAGTCCAACAAAAAATTAAAAAAATAGAAAAATGTAAATAACTCATAGTAAACGAGGGTTTTGGGCTTCGAAAAATCTGTAACTAGCCAATGGATGGATACAACTACATTCGCCTCGTTTTTCTCTTCGATTTGAGTGGTCACGGGCCTGAAACGGACTTACGGATCAAAAGTTATGGCCGTTTTACTGAAGCCCTTTTCTTCACACGATCTTGGGCTTCTAAAAACAAGTCATCCCGTTCTTCAATACTTGGGCCTCCATCATTCCCCCTTGGGTAGTCAAAATTCGTCCTTAAATTTATAGCAAGGTCATCATCAGAAGAGTCGCCATGATAAGGGATCAAGTGCTTCACATTAAAAACATCCGAACACCTAATATGGCTTGGCAATTTCAAACGGTAAGCATTAGAATTAATCTTCTCCACAATCTCTAGCGGGCCAATCTTCTTGGCAGACAACTTGTTATACTCTCCAACAGGAAAACGATCCTTAGTCAAAACAACCCATACAATGTCACCCTCTTTAAAATCAACATGTCTTCGCTTGTGATCTGCATCTTGTTTGTACTTGGAATTGGCACATGAACAGCTTTGTGAACATCATGTAACCCTGTAACAAAATCTTGCATTAGCTTTTGAGAAGCAGAACCACCGAGTGGGAATTTTGTCCTCTCCTGTTATAACAAGTGCTTCTGGTTCGGGTAACGTGGCATCTCATTTTGCTCCCAGTCAGGATAAAGCAGGTAGTGGCAATACTGGACCAGTTTCTAGAGTAAGCGGTAGTAGTGGGTTGAAGTGCTTTAACTGTGGTGAACCTGGTCACCTACAGTCGGAATGTAAGAAGGTTGGTAAGAAACACTTATTTGCTGATCCAGAGGGAGATGATGATGCGGCTTATGAAGAGTATGAAGAAGCCCCAGTTTATAATGAAGAACTCAAGTGTGAGGAGGAGTATGTGTCTAGAGATGTGGGGGTGAATTTGGTGGTATGGCGCTCTTGCTTAACACCCAAAGCTGATGGAGATGATTGGCTCAAGCATAACATCTTTCAGTCGACATGCACTATTTCGGGTAAGGTTTGCACTTTTGTTTGTGATTCTGGTAGTTGTGATAATTTGATAGCTGCAGAAGCAGTCCAAAAGCTAGGATTGAAGACTAAAAATCATCCCAAACCTTATAAGTTATAGTGGCTTAAGAAAGGCGGTGAGGTGACAGTTTCTAAGCGTGTCCATGTTTTGTTTTCTATGGGAAACACTTATAAGGATCATGTTTGGTGTGATGTGGTGCCCATGGATGCTTGTCATTTGTTGTTGGGTAGACCTTGGGAGTATGATCGTGATATAACTCACAATGGGAGAACTAATACTTATAGTTTCCTATTTGGGGGAGTGAAGATTACTTTGATGCCCAATAAACCCAAGGAAGTAGTTAGTAAACCCACTGGTACTTTACTAACACTTTCGCAGTTTGAAGACGAGCTGGAGATGGGAGACGATGTTTTTGTGCTAATAGGGAAGGAGGTTGCTGAAGATAGTGAAATTCCTGAAGCCATGATTCCTTTACTTGAGGAATTTTCAGATGTTTTCCCTGATGAGTTACCTGATGGATTGCCACCATTGCGTGACATCCAACATCATATTGATTTAGAGCCTGGGTCACAATTGCCTAACAGGCCACATTACAGGATGAGCCCGGGAGAGCATGAGGAGTTGCGTAGGCAGGTTGAGGAGTTGGTTTCTAAGGGTCACGTTCGTGAGAGCATGAGCCCGTGTGCTGTTCCTGCCCTATTGACTCCCAAGAAGGATGGTACATGGCGTATGTGTGTTGATAGTCGAGCCATCAATAAGATTACTATAAGGTACATGTTTCCTATTCCTCGCCTTGATGATTTGCTTGACCAGATTAGTGGTGCTACTATTTTTACGAAGCTGGATTTGAAGAGTGGGTATTACCAGATTCGTCTTAGACCTGGTGATGAATGGAAGACCGCTTTCAAGACTCGTGAAGGGTTGTATGAGTGGTTGGTGATGCCTTTTGGTTTATCAAACGCACCAAGTACATTTATGCGTGTGATGAATCAATTGCTCAGGCCTTTTATTGGCAAGTTTGTGGTTGTTTATTTTGATGACATTCTTATTTATAGTGCTTCTTTTAATGAGCATGTCACCCATGTGAGGCAGGTCTTGACCTTGCTTCGGAAGGATAGTTTTTATGCAGCCACAAAGAAGTGTGTGTTCATGACCCCTAAAGTTTTGTTTTTGGGGTATGTTGTTTCTGGTGATGGCATACAGGTGGATGAGTCTAAAGTAGCAGCTATTTAAGAGTGGCCAACTCCAATTACCATTAATAAAGTTCGGAGTTTTCATGGTCTTGCTTCTTTCTATAGGCGATTTATCCCTAACTTTAGTTCCATTATGGCCCCTTTGACAGATTGCATGAAGGGAAAGTCATTTGTTTGGACGGAGGAAGCAGAGTTGGCTTTTCAGGTTGTCAAAGAAAAGCTTACTACAACACCAATCTTGATATTGCCTGACTTTTCTAAGGTTTTTGAGCTTCATACTGATGCCTCAAAGGTTGCTATTGGTGGGGTTCTTAGTCAAGGTGGGCGACCTGTTGCCTATTTTAGTGAGAAGTTGACAGGGCCGAAGTCTAGGTACACTACTTATGACTTGGAGTTTTATGCAGTGGTCCAAGCTGTGAAGCATTGGCGCCATTACTTGTTTCATAAGGAGTTTGTTTTGTTCACTGGTCATGATTCCTTAAGGCATATTCGTACTCAAGATAAGGTATCCCATAAGCATGGGCGTTGGTTGACATTTCTTGAGAAGTTTACTTTTGTGGTGAAACACAAAACTGGTGTTTCCAATCGAGCTGCTGATGCCTTAAGCAGGAGGAGTGGTTTGCTTGTAACGATGCAGGTTGATGTTCCAGGACTCGATGTCATTCGTGACATGGTGACTGTGGACCCATATTTTTCAGTTGTTTTGCAGGGTGTGCAGGCTGGAGAAAAACCAGATTTCTTTCTGCATGATGGGTTCCATTTCAAAGGGAATCAACTATGTATTCCTGATTCAAGTCTTCGCTTGTAAATTATTAAGGAATTACATGGTGAGGGGCAGTTGATGCAAGCTTCTTATTTCTGGCCCACTATGAGGAAAGAGGTGGATCGTTTTGTCAAGAGGTGTCGTGTGTGCCAAGTCTCAAAGGGCACAGCTACTAATGTAGGTCTCTATATGCCTTTGCATGTTCTTTTACAGCCATGGGTTGATATTAGCATGGATTTTGTATTGGGGCTACCTCGTACTCAAAGGGGTAATGATTCAATCTTTGTTGTTGTTGATCGTTTTTCTACGAATATCAGAAACAATTCTTCCAACAATCGTTGATTCAATTGAATACCAATTATTAGGGTAAAATTTCTAGGCAAATAGTGGCCAATAGTTTATTTTTATTAAAACTGATAACTCCCTGGCTAGGGTTACAGCAGATTGTTTAAATAGGCTCACAAAACTGAAACGGGCCTAAAAAGACAAATGGGTCGTGAGCTAGAACAAAAACAAGTACAACAAAAAATTAAAAAAATAGAAAAATGTAAATAACTCATAGTAAACGAGGGTTTTGGGCATCAAAAAATCTGTAACCAGCAAACGGATGGATACAACTACGTCCGCCTCGTTTTTCTCTTCGATTTGAGTGGTCACGGGCCTGAAACGGACTTACGGATCAAAAGTTATGACCGTTTTACTGAATCCATTTTCTTCACACGATCTTGGACTTCTAAAAACAAATCAGACCTTTCTTCAATACTTGGGCCTCTATCACATGTACTCATTGCGAAAGAACCCAGATGGTTCGACTTTGAACATTATAAACGTATATCTTGTGCATAGTATATTCAATATCATTTAAATCTTCCCAAAATCTCCATAGACTTGTTGGAACTTACAGAATTAACAAAATCCATACATTTTCAATGTGCCATCTAAATTACATGTCCTAAACTCATATCTGTCATTAATAAATTAACAGACTGTCACAAAATTCAATGTCTTTTGTAGCTCTTTATCATGCAAAAACTTCAACAGAAACAGTAGAGAAAATATTTAACAATCTTTTACATAATAAATCAAAACGTCAAGTGGGAATTTTTAAATTTCAAAAAAATCAATTCTTCCTCATTAAGTAAAAATTAAATTATTATTATTTTTTTCTCAAAAATATTTAATAAAAAAAAAAGTCCAAACATTGCCTCATTTAGCTAAAAACTTTAAAAAAAATCGTTTTTGTATGGGATATAGAAAAGAAAAACAAAAATACACATGTCCTTGAGATTCAGTAGTTAATACTTTGGGGCCAAAACTATAAATAAAAACACTAAACTCAAGATCAATAATATCATCTCTTCTGTTTCCAGAACTTAACGAACAAAAAAAACCCTAATAATTGAATCTAACATGAAGACCATCAACGACAATGTCTACTCTATGATCCATGTTATTAATAAGGATCAATTAAACATTGAGGATTTGTTATTTTGCAATAAAAGGATATAAAAGGTTATTTATAAAAAAATTGTTTTATGAAGAATCGAATTCGGGTCAGTCTCATGAGCTAGACACATTTTTAATACACTTGTTACACAAACTTCGTTTTTAACCCTTTTTGACTGAGTGAACACTCATTTTATTACGCATGTTATATCGCATGTAGTATGAATCACATGCAGGAAATACTTCAGTGCTATTCACTATTCAGCTTTTTAATCTTGAAGTTCTTAAACCACTAGCCTAGATAACCCATATTAGAAACACGAAAGTGTCGGTCACTTCCATAGATATCATTAGATAGCTCGTTTAGTTATTTTTGAAAACTTACTAGGCTAGTTAGCTCAAGGCCCATGGAAAGCCCATGAAATCCATGTTCATAGCCGGCCATAGAAAGTATAAATACCCTTTCCATGCTATGGAAAAGGTGTTGGTTGTTCATTTTACACACACATTAATGCATTTTCCCTTCATGTTTACTTTCTCTCTCTAAAGTGTTCATCCAACCACTTTCTCTTTAAAACTATCTCTCTTTCCCTCATCAAGTATGTTATTAGATATTCTTCAGTTAGTATCAAGAGCCATGGAGTGATTTGTTTACTTGTTGTGTTTGTTTTGGTTCATTTTTTTAGTCCGTACGTCATTCTTCTTGTTCTTTCTTTGTTTCGAAGCTTCTCCTTACACTAAAAGATCTTTTACATAGGTAAATTTGATCTAGTATCCTTGGATATAGGTGTATAAGCTTTGAATCAAGAAAAACTCATTTTTTCAACTTTAGTTTTCGAAAAAACCTTATAAAGTACAAATCTTGATTTTAAAATTTTTGGCTTAAAAAACATAAAGTTTACATTTTTAAGGTACCTATAGGTTTAGTAATACTAGTTGTACAAGGAACTTTGAGAAAAATCTATCAAAAAAGTGTCTTTTATGGTTTTAAAATTTTGGGTTTCGGATTAGTATCAACCGATCTACTCATCTTTTGTGGAAACCGGTCTACACATTTTCAGTGGAAACCGATTTAGTCATTTTCAGTAGAAACCGATCTACTCATTTGTTGTGGAAACCGATCTACTTATTTTCAGTGGAAACCGATCTACTCACTTTTTAGTGGAAACCGATCTACTTATTTTAGTGGAAACCGATCTACTCATTTATTGGAAACCGATCTACTCATTTAGTGGAAACCGATCTACTAATCTTTAGTGGAAACCGATCTACTGTTTTTTCTAGTGGAAACCGATCTACTAAATCTTTTGAAACCGATCTATTAAATTTTTAAAATTATACGGTTTATTTCTTTGACTTGTAAAATCCCGTGAAACATTAACTTGTTTTCTTGGTTTTGTCAAGAATTGTAAAATCTCGTATAAGTTTCAAGACATAAAACACATGATTCTTTTGGGTGCTGACAATCGTCCACCTATGTTGGAAAAAGATATGTACGATTCTTGGAAAAGCATAATGGAGCTATACATGATAAATAGACAACATGAACAAATGATCCTTGAATCCGTTGAAAATGATCCACTCATCTGGCCTACAATTGAGGAAAATGGTGTTACTAGGCCAAGAAAGTACTTTGAATTGACTCATGCGGATGCAATTCAAGCTGATTGTGATGTCAAAGCAACAAATATCATTCTCCAAGGATTACCACCAGAGGTTTATGCACTTCTTAGCAATCAACGAATCGCCAAAGAACTTTGGAAAAGAATTCAACTTCTCATGCAAGGAACTTCATTGATGAAACAGGAAAGAGAGTGTAAACTATATGATGAATTCAATAAGTTTTCTTATAAGAAGGGGGAAACACTACGTGATTTCTACTTGAGATTTTCACTGCTACTCAATGACATGAACATCTACAATGTGAAACTAGAACAATTTTAAGTGAACACCAAGTTTTTGAAGACCCTTCCTCCTGAGTGGAGCAAATTTGTGACAGATGTCAAACTGGTTCGGGACCTGCACGCAACTAATATTGATCAGCTTCATGCTTACTTAGGACAACACGAATTTCATGCAAATGAAGTTCGTTTAATGCATGAACACAACTCAGATCTTCTTGCTTTGGTTGCAACCCATTAGATGACCCAGTCTCCTTTTCAAACTCATCAGAACTCCTACTAAAACTCTTAATTTCAACCACAAGTTTCACTATATCAGTCTCCACAGTATGGATCACTTTATCACTCTCAACAATACTCAACCAACCAACCATCAACACCTCTTTCAATCATTTATCCATCCATTGATTATCAATTATCAGTTCACCACCACGTTTATTCTCCATAACCATCCATCTCACAATTGGAATATGCTCCTATAGTCAACCAACAACCACAACAATCTGAATTTCCCCAACCAGACGCGGGTCTCACTGTTCTAGTGTTCAAACAAGGTGACGATCCCATTGATGCCATCGACCATATGATGTCATTCCTATCAGCTGTCGTCATATCTCGCTATCCTACTACCAATAACCAGCTGAGGAATTCGTCAAACCCTAGGTAACAAGCTACCATTAATGATGGAAGAGTGACTTTACAACCAGTACAGGAGAGGCAAATTTCTTTTGCTACGGGTACTACAAGGACCTACACTCCTGGAGCAAGTGGAAGCAATTCTAGGAAACAAAGGACTGTTATTTGTTACAACTGCAAAGGAGAGGGACACATGTCCAAAGAATGCACTAAACTTAAAAGGAAACAGGATGATTCTTGGTTTAAGGATAAAGTGTTGCTGGTACAAGCTCAAGCAAATGGTCAAATTCTACATGAAGAAGAGTTAGTATTTTTGGCAGATCCAGGAATTTCAAAAGGTCAAGCCACACAGACAGTCATTACCCATAATGCCGCTTATTAAGCCGATGATTTGGATGTATATGACTCTGATTGTGATGAACTCAACACTGCCAAAGTTGCTCTCATGGCTAATTTATCTCATTATGGTTCAGATATTCTTGCTGAGGTACACAATCCTGATAATATGATAAATCAAGATGTGCAGGTGAGTCCGTCTTCTAAACAGTCAAATGTTGTGAATCATTCAAAAACTGAAATAACCAATGATAGAAATATCATTCCTTATTTTCAGTATGTGCATGAAACACAATAGGCAGCTGTTCTGAATTCCAACTCATATGCACAACAAGATGCACTGATATTTTTAGTGATTGAACAACTAAAAACCCAAGTAATCAATTGCACCAAGATAAATTTAGACAATAAAAGTGTCAATGATACTTTAACTGTTGAGCTTGAAAGATATAAAGAACAAGTTAAAGTTCTGAAAGAATGACATAATGTTGATTTAAAAAGTAAAGATAATGTTTCAAATTCATGTGAACAGTCTGTCAAGATTGCTCGTCTTAAACAAACTCTTTCTGAACATTTAAAAGAAAAGGAATCTTTAATGCAAACAGTTACTCTTCTTAAAAATGATTTTAGGAAAGAAGAATCTAAAAACATTGATAGAGAAATTGCTTTAGAAAAGAAGATCAAACAGCTAGATAATATTGTTAATAAAAGAGATCAATCAGCACAAACTGTTCATATGTTGACAAAATATCAGTTTTTCTATGACCATAACACTAAACAAGCTCTAGGTTTTCAAAATCCTTTCTATCTGAAGAAAGCTCAGTGGTTGGAACCAAAGCTTTATGATGGTAATGTCATTAAGAGCACTAGTGCTATTGTGATTCCTGACTCCGAAGAGACCTTAATGCTTGCTGAAGAGAGTCGTTTAAAAATTCTTTTAAAATAACAGGATCCAATGGTTTTAGAAAAGAAAGTTAATACCACACCAGTTGATTATGTTGTTCTCAACCAACTTTCTAAAGATTTTGAAAAACGATTTGTTCCACAAATTGAATTATCTACTAAACAAGCCTTTGGTCTCAGAATTCTATGAATTCTTCAGATCCTAGTCCTTCTTGTAGACCCACCAAGGTTGAGGTTCCAAAAGAACTTCCTAAAGTCAACATGGTAAATACAAGTTTGAAGAAACTTAAACACCATTTTGCTGACTTTGACGTGGTTATCAAAGAAAGAACCACGGTGTTAGGTTCACATAAATGGACCCGAACAAAGAAGCTTCGGTCACTCGAAGATTCAAGACAAAAGTCTAGCTCGAAAGACAATGTTAATTAATGTTTATTATGTATACGGGCCAAGATGTAAAGAGCCCAAAAGAAAGCCCTCAAAGGCCTCCTAGGCTAAATCATTTAGTATAAATACACCTAGTTTAGTCAAAATTAGGTTAGCTTCTCCATTATATTTTTCATCTTAAGGGTTTGTAGCATCTTTTTTTGTTTCTTTCAATCAAAAGTTCTTTATTGTTTAATCGTTTATTGCCATTGATCTTGTGATTTCATCCAAGGAATGATCTAGGGATCCTACAATTGGTATCAGAGCCTACAAGATTAATGTATTGATTTGGTTTGTTATTTTTTTTCTATTGATTTCGAAAAAAAAAAGAGGTTTTTTTATTTCTTTGTTTTTTATTATTTGTTTGTTTTTTTTTTATTCTTGATTCAAAGATGGTTTATGTTTAATCTAATATCATTCAAACCATCTTGTTAACAATCAACGATATCGTGATTTTCTTTTGTTCATTTTTTGTTTCGAAAAGTATTAAAAAAAAGGGGGTCTTTGGTTTCGTGTGTTGTGCCCACCGAACAAGAAGACCGAACGAGGGGAGAACTAGGAGGATCGAACGAGTTCAAGTCTTCAAACTTCGAACGAGTTTGTTCTTTGACGATCGAACGAGTGGATCGAACAAGCTTTGAGGATCGAACAAGCTTTGAGGATCGAACAAGATAGGATCGAACAAGCTTTGAGGATCGAACAAGAGAGGATCGAACAAGCTTCCAAGAGACACGATCGAACGAGTGGATCGAACGAGTAGATCGAACGAGTAGATCGAACGAGTGGATCGAACAAAGCGATCGAACAAGACGACCGAACTAGCAAAGTACTTTGGATCGAACTAGCAAAACTCTTTGGACCGAACGAGTGACCTCCTACATCAACCGAACAAAGGGATCGAACAAGCTTTGGCGATCGAACAAGAGGATCGAATAAGACGATCGAACTAGCAAAAACTCCAAGGACCGAACTAGTTATTCCTTGAGAAAACCAAACCAAATAATCAAACAACAACAAAAACATAAACACAAAT
>BQNB010165241.1:0-14244 GCA_026074375.1 Tanacetum coccineum | reverse complement strand
GAACTCTGGAACCTAAAGACTTTCTCAATCAGACAGGATAGATGGATTAAGTACGCGTTACCTTGATTTGAGGTAAACTCCTTTTCCTCTTCTTTCAGACCGGACCCTTCCATGTGAGAAGCAGGAAGTCGAGTTATTGATGAATGAGAATCTAATGTCTTATTAAACCTTTAGGAGCGATCTGTTCATCTAACTCGTAATTTCGTAAGAGAAGAGAAAGCCTTTTCTGCAAAAGTGGAAGAAGAGTACGTTTCTAAGTCAATCTATCTTCCGATAGCCAATTGATAAAATGGAAAGCGCGCTCGCGCGCTCCGGCTTTTGCGCCTCCGCTTGCTCCTCCGAGAATCTCTCTTCATAGACATTCTTTCTCTTTTTGGCTCTTTTTGGCTCAGCAAAAGAGTAAGCCGTCGATGTCAACTTTCTTCAGGTGACCAATCCAGGAGCATCTTCGTTAGTCTTCTTTCTCCCTTTCTGTCCGTTGGTCAACAACCAACAAAAGTGCTCGTTTAGTTCTTCACTACTCGTACAGGAAGGCTTCTCTTTCTGTATGGGGGAATCCTTTATTCTCAATCAAGATGCCTCAAGAGGAAATCATTAATTCCCAAAGTAGTATAGATAGTACTACTAATCCTGTCACCCAAGCAGGATTAGAAATTAGGAGCCTACAGGAAGAGCTGTTGGGAGCAATAAGGGCTCAATTCAGGGAGTCGTGCTCCGACAACGCATTATATGATGTGTGCCATGAGATTCAAGTTTGGTTGTTCCAAGATACAATATCACAGGTGGATCGAATGTCGGGCCCATGCTATGAAATGATCAAAAGGGCGATAGAGAATGGCCCCCCGGCGATCCCCAGTCCACTGGAACAATTTTCCATTCTCCCATTGATTCCTATGAAGATAGGAAACTTGTATTTCTCATTCACAAATTCCTCTTTATTTATGCTGCTAACTCTCAGTTTGGTCCTACTTCTGATTCATTTTGTTACTAAAAAAGGAGGAGGAAACTTAGTACCAAATGCTTGGCAATCCTTGGTAGAGCTTATTTATGATTTCGTGCTGAACCTGGTAAACGAACAAATAGGGGGTCTTTCCGGAAATGTTAAACAAAAGTTTTTCCCTTGCATCTTGGTCACTTTTACTTTTTTGTTATTTTGTAATCTTCAGGGTATGATACCTTATAGCTTCACAGTTACAAGTCATTTTCTCATTACTTTAGGTCTCTCATTTTCTCTTTTTATTGGCATTACTATAGTGGGATTTCAAAGAAATGGGCTTCATTTTTTAAGCTTCTTATTACCCGCAGGAGTCCCACTGCCGTTAGCACCCTTTTTAGTACTCCTTGAGCTAATTTCTTATTGTTTTCGCGCATTAAGCTTAGGAATACGTTTATTTGCTAATATGATGGCCGGTCATAGTTTAGTAAAGATTTTAAGTGGGTTCGCTTGGACTATGCTATGTATGAATGATATTTTGTTTTTTATAGGGGATCTTGGTCCTTTATTTATAGTTCTTGCATTAACTGGTCTGGAATTAGGTGTAGCTATATTACAAGCTTATGTTTTTACGATCTTAATCTGTATTTACTTGAATGATGCTATAAATCTCCATTAAAGTGGTTATTTATTTATAATTGAACAAAAGCGAGGAGGCGAAGCCGCTTTACCGAATTGTAGAGGTGAAGGAACGAGAACTTCCCCCGAATCGACAAAAAGATTCCGAGCACGTCTGGTCAAAGTATATCTTGTCTTTACCACGAGCCATTTTCCGGCTAACAAGAATTTCAGTTTTGCACATATCCGCGGGTTCTTCCATTTTATTTCTTCCTCATAGACGAAAGAAGTCAGGTGATATACTATATTTATCCGCTTATCGGAACTCCTTCTAATGACCTATGCATTCTGTTATCATTTCCAGTTGTTCGATCCATTGTGATTTGGTTCCTCCATTGTGATTTGGTTCCTTGGTGTGGAGAGATCTCTGCCATAAAAGAAAAGAGAGAGCTCGTAGGCCTTATTCTGCAGATCAAAGAGTTAACCTATATGCATGTTGACTGGCCTAAAAAGGCCTGGAAATGGCCATAGGAAGAACACATTCATTTGGCAGTGGGGCTAAAGAGATAGAGAGAATCGGTCTTGAGAGATCTTTTATCTTCTTTCTTTTGGGATCATTCCGACTTCCTTAGTCACTCAGAGAGAGCAGCCTATTGAGTCAATTTCCCATTGGGGTTGGTTTAAGGAAAGATCGGGGAAGTTGCGAGTTTTTCACTATCCCGAATGCTTTGCTTCGTCCCGCACATGATTGGTGTATCTTTCTTTTAAAGCGTATACCTTTGGATGGGGCTTCGATCAAGAAAGATGGTCTCTAAGATAGTGGCTCGTGTATCTGTTCCAAAGTCCATTAGGGGAGGCCATGTCTTTTGATAAAAGAATATCAGGTTCTCACTCCATAATGGGATAAGGTTTCATTCCACTAGTCCAATGCCTGGCCTTTTGCTTTCCTCTCTTCCGAATTATTCAATTTGAAAAATTTCTTTCGGATGGACTGTCCCCGAAAACGGTTTTCTGAAAAAGAAAGTGATCCGCTATCCTTACTCCCTTGCTATTTCCGCCGAGAAGTGACGTTATCAAGCCGTCTTCGCCTATACCCGACCAACGAATCGTTCGTGACACGTACTCCCTGGCGACGTGAATCTCTTTCAAATAATTGTAAGGTACCGGCGAGCCCTTCCTTACGTGGCTTACCACGAATGAACTTCTACACAACGACCGACAAACCAATGGCATATGCGGTATGCGGGTGTCAGGTTTAGGTCTAGATGGAGGTTACAGTTCCGGTTATGGTTCGAGTGGAAAAGCACGTATCTTGATGCGTGTACCGTACTGCTATCCAAACGAAGATGAATTACCTACCGACCCTGTTCCTTCTCTGTGTTGGGCTATATTACGCTATCGATAATCGATAGAGTAACTTGATATGCGAGATGCCCTTACCTTGACATGGCAGGTACAAGATCCTTTCCAACCAGGCTGCTCTATCAAAGGACTATCTCAAAAGCCGGAGAGAATGATTGAATTGAAGCCATGTCTCCCGAGAGAGAAAATGAACGATCGACTGCTAAAGATCTTGACTAAAGCATTGATAGCTTTGCAGAGGAGAAAACCTTTGATTCTTCCCGAAGGTCTTCCTTGCATGCTGAAGTGAACAGGGGCGGTACCAACTACGACTAGAAAGCGGTCACTCCTGTCAATGAATACCATTCATAGTTGTCTATGTTAGTAACATAGCCATAACGACTTTGTTTTACTGCTCGAGGTGGTGATAGCTTTTATATATTTACTTAATTAGTTAGTGCTCTTCCTATTTGTTTTCTCGGCTTTCTTCTGCCGAACCGAACGAAGACAGTTTCTCTCCCCTCTGTACCTATTGCGCTGATATCTTCTCTTTCACTCTCTTTCTTCATTCAGGAAAGGTGAAGATTGAATCGGGAACAGAAAACGAAGGATGAACAGACTTGTCCTTTGGTCGAGTTTGCTTCACTTCCCGCGACAGCTAAAAAGGGGCATTTAGGACAACTATTTTAATGAGCACAACCCAGCTCGGGACAGTTAAGACAAGACGGTTGCCTCTCCGGTAAAGGGTCAAGAAAGAAGGCCCAGGCCTACGATTGGAAAGCTAAAGCCTTCCCTTAGAAAGCGCAGGATTGAGATGAGACTTCGGAGGATGCCCATGGAACTTGACTTCTTTGATTCTTTGATCGGAATACGGATGAGATCAGAAAGGCCATCATTGGGGCAAACGATGCAAGGCCAACAAGTCACTTTCAGCTGTCAGACCTTCTTAGCTAGACTGAGACTGCTGATATATGGACGGAGTGGCGAGCTCTCGCTGATCTCTACGCGGATCTCCTCGAGGGTTACTGCATGGAGGGCGGCTTGTCGGTCAATCCTTTCTAAGGAGCTTAGCTTCCCAACCATTGAACCGAACAACCCGGTGATTCCTCTTCCATCAACAGCTCCCTCGCTTTCCACGGGGAAACTGACCACATGATCGGCAATGGGCATAGACCCGAAAACAAGATTCACTCGTTCTTCAGCCCTCACTTAGACATGAGGGAGAGGCCCCAAAGATAGGATTCAAGGAGTAGGCGATTCCTGAACGGATAAGATGGAAAGAAATTCATTATTGAATTTATTATACTGCCGGAAAGGCCGATACGATAGGCCCTGATTCAAAGACTGATACAATTTCCTCGCCTCGCTGCCAACAAGAAAGAAATTCCGTTATGCGGCAAAGCAGATGAACTACCTAACTAAGGGAAGGGGGAAGAAGGGTCAAACACCTGATATGACTAAGCGCTAGGGGATACTCTTATACCTGCACCCTCCGCTGCTTACCAAATTCTTAGGGAATGGTTAAGGAATCGAAGACTTCTTTAGTGCACCTGTCGTTAATCGGAAATGGAAGATCGATCGGACCGATCCTCAGTTGGTTCGTTTTGGTCTGATGTGGAAGATTTACGACATGGTTGCGGTAAAGGGTATAAATTTCCGAGTACCTATCTTGGACGTTGGTACCGGCCTCCCTTTAGGAGGTTCTGTATTGGGTGGTATCAGTGGTACAGATTTATTGGTGTCTGCTCTAGGTTTGACACAACCTAAAGCAGGACGTGGTATCGTGCTTCCTAGTGTTTTGATACACTTTGGAGAAGATCCCACGGTTACGACCATCAGCTTACTTACCCTAGCACACACTATAAGGGGGCTCAGAAAAACTTATAAATGAATGAACTTAGCCATATCCTTCATTTCAGTACTTTTGCTCCCTTCAACACGTCCCTCTACTCAACTTGGTAACCTTCTCCGATCCGCTCAGAAAAAACAGGCAATTTTTCAGAGAAAGAAAGGCCTAGCCGAAGGAGAAGGAGGCAGGCGCTAGCTTATGATTTCCGTTGTCCAATCAACTAATGGGGTTTTGGGGTGTGCAACCTGAACTGCTTAATCTTTTCCAGAATGTCAAAGAAATGGTTGCGGGTTGACGATTCCGTAGACATCGTAGATGAAATACGAACAATAGCACGGGCAAACCAACGCTTTGATGAAAGTTGTGAGCTCGCAGCGAGAAGAGCACTTGAAGAACTGGATCCATCTTTGACGCCTGCAGAAAGAGAACAGGAAGAAGCAATTGGATAAGAATCATACGCTGAATGAGCAGACGAATCGACCGAGCAAAGTAGATAGGAGTACTAGGGAAAAACATGCCGGTGCATTTCCTCTGTTGAAGAAAGAGTGCTGCCCGGGCGGCACGTTAGCATCATGCTACAAGTAGTACTTCCGTAGCCTCCGATACCAGGCCATAAAGTGTTGTAGGGGGAGGATCAGTCTTTGCTAGCAGCCCTGCCAAAGGACTGTGCGAGAAAGCCATACATTACAACCTAGATGACTCCTCAGCAATGCTACTAGTCCTTTCTTCTTACAGTGATGAGAGTTCAGTCATTCGAAGCTCCGTTCGCACCTGATCCCTTTGCTTGTTTACCAGACAAGAAGGATTAGACTTTATACCATACCACTAATGGACTATAGCAAAGAGCCAATGCCAGCTACTCTTCTAAGCCATAAAGCGAGGGGCTAACCGGGTATTAACTCCTCCCGCTACGCTTCTTCCATCAAAGGATAGCCGTTCGTAAGCTTTCCCAAAGCATCCTTCACTCACTAACAATCCTAATCCACTTAGTTGATTAACTGCTTCTCTTTCTATAGGTCGTTCACTTAGCGGGAGGCTAGCCCCTTGTTCCCTTAGTGCTTCTTCCCTTAGCCTACTTGTTCCCTCCTCACCTCAAATAGTGCTTCGCCTACTAGCTAATCGATTAACTACCTTGCTAATCCCACTTCAAAGCAAGAAATCTCAAGACTTGGTGATGGACCCGCTTCATCCATCTAACCTTAAGCGGAATAGGAGGGAGTAGAGAGAGTGGATCGAACTAGCAAGACCGGAATAAGAGACTTAGATCACGATCTCTTTTTCTTCCTCATACCTTTCTCGACCTCAGCCAAAGCAGATATCCTTTCAGAGTGAGCTAAACTAGCATTCAATTTCACACCCTTCCCTTTTGATGTTAACGAAGGAAGAAGCAAGACCTTATTCAAGACTTGATAAATTGCATCCATCACACAATTCAATTCCCTCATGAGAACGAGCCCCCCTCTCTAAACTCATCTCCTTCGTCCTTCCCTCTAACTAAGCATGAGACCCCCATCCTGCCACCACCTACTTGCTTTCAACCCCCTTTGCTTTGCATAGGCTGATTCTGTTGAGTCAACATCCCCAGTACCACTTGAAAGTCATCCTTCATCATCGTTTACTTATAATCTCTCTATCTATGCTATGAAGGGTTAAAACCTTGCCCTTTCAATCTCGACCTACGCTTGGAATAGTGGCTTTAGATAGTCATCTTCCTCCACTGCACGAGCCAGACCTTGTACGGGCTTTTCCCTTGAGTGGACAGGCTTGAGCGAGCATTCCGCCTTATGAACAAGGAAAGGAAAGGACGAGATAGCCAAATAGACGAGGAAAGGTTCCGGGAGAAGGGGGATTAAGCAAGTCTTCTTTGATCCTGCTTATTAATAAGTTTTCCCGCGAAGGCTGCCCCACTATGGCAGTGGTGTGCTTAGGGTGAAATGCCACTCCTGAGCTAGCAGGTTCTCCCCTTGAGGCGCAGCTATCGGAAAGGGAAGCAAGTAAGCCTAAGCCCTATCGTATCAGTGAGTCAGGCATAAAGCTAGGGGTAAGTGGCCCAGGAAGCCTGCTCGTACAACCTTGAGTAATCTGTCTATCTCAACTAGTGAAAGAAGTTACTTGCCTACTCAACTAGGTGCTACTCCTACTCCACAGAAGATTTGCTAGAATTAAACATGGAGACACTCTTCCTTTCTCTTCTCTCTGCTTCGGGGAAACTCACTTTCTTTAGTCTCTATCCTTCTACTAGCTAGAAAAGCCTGACTTCACGGGTACTAAGATTAACTGCTTTTCTCCTCTTGCCACAGCTTGACTACCCCTTTACTATCAAGCCAAGCCTCCTTTACTACTTGAACTATCAAGCCTCCTTTACTTTACTACTTGAACTATCAAGCCTTCATCGTATCGTTTAGCAGGAAAGTAAGACAGGCCAGGCTCCTTAAGCATAGTTGAAAAGAAATGGTAAGGATCTATACACCAGAGAGGAAGTACTGCACTTTATGGCAATTCTCTCGATCTCTGATAAGTCAGCTAAAGGATGAACTCAAAAGTCTCCCATTGGATAAGATAGAGCGAATTCTGTATTACCCTCAAATAAAGGGGATTTTTTTCTACATCAAGAGAAGGAGAAGTAGGTTTGGATAATAATGCCAGCAGGGACAGATCTTATTTTCAAGAAAGTTAGCTTGTCAATTCTTGGTGTCATACTCACTTGTCATACTCCTTCCTTACGATCACTTCCAATGGCATTTCCTGTTGATTTGTGGCATTTCCTGTTGATTTGCCCCCCGGGCCTATTCTATACTAAAGTTCAATCAAACGTTTGATCTCCGCCCAAATCGGGCTACGCGCGTTCCCAAGGCAACCTGCGACCAGCTTAAGCCGTCGAAATCTATGTCCATTAGACGGGAAGTCGTGCAGATCAGAAAAGTAGGCATCGAGCCCTCGTTTAATGTCTGACTCATCCTCTATATCAAGTGCAAGGTGACCATCGCGATACATAGAGCGGGCTTTTTCAAAAATGGCATCAATTTTCCTATCGCACCTGGCGAAATGATTTTCTACTGATCTCCATTCTCGAGACGAACGGAGCTCGTCCCACTCCCTTCTAGCTATATTTTGATGTTGCTCCGCGGCGCCCATATCCGCTGGGTCCGCATTCTCGTTCCCCGCGAAGAACCCCACGTCGAAGGGGGCGGAGCCCCGCAGTTGAGGTGATAGCAATATGAAGCAGGAAGCGAACAAAAGTCGTCAAAGAACTTTTGTGTAATAAAGCTTCTTGTCTCATTTTATTGGTCTCTTAAGGTATAGTCTCAGCTTAACATTCAACTTTTTTCTGTAAGGCCTCGGGCCCCACGAATTCCGATTTCTGTTTTTGTTTGTATTAAAGTTTGGTAGCTTCTAGCCTCCGAGCTGGAAAGGTCCTCATTGGGGGGGGGGGTGGGGAAGTTCCAGCTAGGCCACGCTACGATCAGTTAGAACTCCCTTCAAAAATCGAAAAGCCGTCGTCACTGCTAAACCTTAGAAGCTGAGGTTAGAAAAGGTTTCTCCCGCTGTTGCTAGTTCTTCCGTTGTTGGTAGTTCCTCAGGTCGGGTTGTTTATTTTTCAGAGCTTTTTCAATTCTTTCAGAACCTTTCGTATGCGCCTATTGGAAGATTTGGGCTACCTCCTCTCTTTCCGATCTCATTCAGATAATAAGCCAGTCCGGTTTATTAGATAGTGAGTGGGTAAGAGAGGTGCTTGGTCTGTCTCCGAATGTGGGCCTAGAAGCATTAGCCGAGTCTCTGAATATTCCCGAGGGTTCTCAGGATAAAGACAGCCTTAAGGTGCTAACGGAGCTTCCACGGTCTCAGTCCATGAAGGTGCTTGCTTTATTGGTTGGCAGCTTGGTTATAGTCGTTATGAAGAATGAAGGAGCACTGCTGCACTTCCACGACATGGGAAAGGATCATGGGATGAGGAAAAGAAAGAAAAGGTGCAAGGTGAAATGAGTTCAAAGGAATTAGTTAAGAACACGCTTATTTAGCACAGGCCACGGAGTGAAGTTGGAAGGTTCAATGAACTACGCGAAGGGAAAATCTTGGGCGCTATTGTTGTCTATATACAAGTGGAGTAGACAGCGAGCTCCGCTTGAACAGAAAGCAGCAAGCTGCAAGCACTACTCCAAAAGCAGTGAGCTCCGCAACAAAAGCGAAGCGAGCCGCGGTAGCCCTATATCCGTTATTCAGCTGCATCGTACCTGAGGGGTCCGTACTCCTATTAGATAGAGCCCCCCTGCTCCTAATGTAGACTAAGAACTACTGCTACCGGTGGAATCCGCCGGTCACACATAAGTATCGATCGCCTTCCAAAAAAAAGCGCTGGCTAATTAGCACTAAATGCTAATGGGGATACCATCGATCAAGAAGGACATTCGGAGACTGCAATGAATTGATCAAAAAAATCGAAATAGGGCCAACTCTTCTAGTTGCGCCTCTAACCTTACTACGCTAACCCAGATAAAAGGTCGAATTCAGCAGGAATTGCAGGCACGGAAATGCCGATCAATCCGTTAAAGGAAGCCTAATCAAGCGGAAGCAAACAGAAGATCTGACTGAGTTGATGATGGACCGGATCTCCCAAGCGAGAGGCTTTCATATAGACGTATGATAAAAGGAGGGTCGTATGAGAGGCTTTAATGCAAACGATCAACCAACCCAGCTAAGCAAATATAAAGCTGCATAAGATAAGAGAGTGTGAGGAGCCGGCCCCGCCCATCTGGAGGGCACACCCCATTTATGAACATATAAAAAGGGCTAAAGAGAGAAGTCCATGGAGAACTACCAAATCCAATGACTTTGATTTGTTCGTACCATTCTGTCATCGATCACTGCTGGGTCGGTTGGTGAGTCACCCAAAAAAAGCATCGAGAAAGGTCAAGCATATATGTTTAATGAATGATCCAGCGGTTTCATTCTGCTATGCCCTGCATCATGTTTCGTCTGTGTTATTGATCTTTGCCAAGCGCCATGCGCTTTGACTTTTGGCTTTATAAAGCAGAGTTAGCCATTGTCTTTGAAGTGAAAAGAAAGGGCAAGCGATAGAAAGGATAGCCCTCGCGCGTATCGCGAGCACTACTAACTACTAAGAAAATGGTCGAGATCATTAGATCAATATGGAAAGAAGTACCAACGACGATGCCTACCTAAAGGCTAGAAGGATTAGGAGAGTCAGTTTTCATTGAAGAACGAGGAATCAATCTCCCACTATGCCAGTTTCGGAAGAAGTCTTCTACAGAGGGAAAGCCTGTTACGAGTAAGTGGAGAGGAAAGATCTCCAGAGATTCTTATCTCATTCCATTCCAGTGGCTCAACCAGTAACCAATGGCGAAAACTAAAAAATCCATGGTTTCCCGGTAGAACCCTATTTCGCCCAAGTTGTTTCAGAACCGGAAAAAAGAAGCGGTTTTTCGCACAGCTTGCGCATAGTGCAGGTCCCACTTGTATATCGTATTTGGCCGAAGAAGCATCGACAGGATTGGAGTTTCTTACCTTACTTGGGATTCCATGGACCATATCCTGCTTTTACTATATAATAGCACAATACCAAATCGACTTTAGTAGATCATATGGAGGTAGAAAAAGCTCTCATTTGATGAATTTTGAACAATCTCTTTTCCATTTCGATATACCCCAGTTCATAGCTTTGTTTCGTGTGTTCCCTCGGCAGAATTCGATCTCATTCAATCTCGGGATAAAATACCACCTAAAAAACATAACTTCGGCAGAGAGTCAAATAGGTCGGGAAGAACGAGTCCTGAGTTGGGTTGGACGACAATACATCTTGGTTTGGTCCCCACACCCACTTATGGGGATTAGACATATATATAAACATTCCTTCTAAAAAAGATCTTATAATATATCAATTTGTTATTCCTTATTTATTTACATAGCTAGCTGCAAGAAAGACCAACAAAAACGGGGTGGAAAAAACCGAAAGAGCCCTTCTTTTTAAGTTCCTCCCAGATACATGGCATACATACCCCCATAACCCCCCCCGGCTCAACATTCCTTGGAAAACAATCGAATCGAGGGTCCGGAGGAGAAATTGGGCCTTCAATCTTGTAACTAATCGAGACTTTAGGAGAATTGGAAAAAGAGATAAACGAAAACGGAAGGTAATAACCAATCTGAAAAACATGAAACCATTTCTGTTTCAATAGAGGTAGCGAGAAAGGGTTAGGGGCAATGAAGTAGTTGAAGTGGGTTTGGATTTTCATCTGTTCCCACCACTGCGTGGATGTGATTCCAAGAAGTCCGAACGATGGAATGACTACCACACAGAAAAGTTAAACCAGGGCTCCCTAATGAAATGTTTAACCGATCATTCCGATTCGACCTGAATTGGTACGGAAGTTTAACATGTGAACAACCACGGAAAAACACGACGAATTTGAATATCACCCGGGACCTACCAATTGTAGAATTAAGATTTTTGCAAAGACAATAAGCACTTAAATAATACAATTCAGGTGTACCATCTTCTTTCTCATTTCGAGGAAAAGGTGCGGAAGGAAAAGGAAACAATGAAGGGATCCGAATCGGACCTAAATGGGAATGACATGAAAAGTCTTTTTCAAAACCTAGCATTAAAATAGGCGTTACACGATAAATGAGGAGGAATGGAGTAAAAAACCCCGTGTTTTGGGTGTAAGAGGGGAAAGTGTCTGGTTTATAATAAGTACAAGAAAGAGTCGTCTCATTTCCTTACTCGTTTACTTCGTATCTTTCTAATTCATTAATTCGGCTGCAGGCACGCATTAAGACTGGTTCTGAACGTCGCGTAACATTATCTTTAAGCAACCTCCATCGTACCGGTGCGACCACTAAAGAATAGCGTTATACCCGAAAACACTGCTTATATACCTACTAAAAGACTGACTTTTATTCATATTCAATCTTCAATTAGGCCAAGCGTGAGAACTACGAAAGATATATGTGCTAAGGCGTAATCAAACTGTGCACGACAGAGAATAGGAGAGATGTTCGCAATGACTACCACAAGAAAGCCGCCCCCTATCTCTAAAAGGGCCCGACACTTCGTTCGTACCTTCTTGGCTTAGGCTTGCAACTTCACTTACTTTATGGCCTGCCGCATTTTTCTAGCAAAGCTAAGCGCTTGAAAAGCGCTGCTAAGAAAGGTATGCTATTGTGTTGTTGGGATGGTTGGTCTGTCGGCCTTATTCAACAGTCCACCAGTATCCCGCCCCTCACCCCCCCCCCCCCCCCCCCCCCCGCGGAAGAAAAGGTTACCGAACATACAAGAGTCTGTCCCAGTTCTTTACGGAATCTCTTACTACTAGTCCCAAGTAGTACAAAAAACAATTTGGGTAATCATATCTTATAGCCCGGCGCGCGGTCTTTAATTCACGTAATAGAAGAAAGTATTAAAGAAAAGGAGTAGTGAGTGAGTCCTCGCTTACCTGAGCGATTTCGATCACCTACAGGCCTTTATTTGGTAGGTAACATCGCCAAAGCGTATCATCAGATTTGACTACGAAGGAAGGAACTCGGCAGAAGATCGGTCTGCAAGAAAGGCCTACTTATCCACGGGTTCATTGACAAAACCGCCGTAGGAATGGAGACCTTTCAATAGAGCGGAGGCGAACTGATCAACGAGAAAGAGGCCCTACTCACTACAAAGGAATACACCACAAGATCAAACTGCACTCATGCCTCTCCCGATATATAGTATAACTAGAAGAGTTTTACTTAAGAGTTATATATATTTAAATTTGGATCCTTTCACATATTCACCATGATTCATAAGAACAGGTGGAACTCTCTAATCAGATACCAAATATAATAGGGTGACAATCTAAGCTGCACGATAGCATCAAGGGAATACTCTAATTTTTTTATATAGCTCGCTCGACTTACAAAACATGGCATTTAGATCATTAAACTTATAAAAATAATTCTACTATAAGAAAAAATGCAATTAGCATCGGGAAATCTACCGACGGTCATAGATACGTTGTTAATTTTGTGTATCACCAACGAAATTAGCAATGGACTTATGTTTTTTACAATTTTCCAAAGCAATACCAATAAAGAATGTATTAATAACAAGTTATTAAATTTATAAAACAAGACAATTACATTATATAACTTATAACTTAGAGTGGTTAGGTCACTTGTATTTTACCTTCTGTCAATTTTTTAAATTAAGTTGAGTGACCTAAATAAATACGGAGTATAAGATAATTGAGTCACTTAAGTGAAAAAAATCGCAAAGTAGATTAAGCTTTTTTGTGTATTAACCCAGTAAACTTGCATACTATAGATCTCTATAAATACACCCATATCCAAAGACAACATACATTCATATCTCAACATGGCATTACTACAATACCATATCCTAATCTTTCTCTTCACATTCTTTCTTTTCCTTTACTTTTATTTTAGTTTCACGACTCGTAGATCCCCATTGGCCATTAACTGGCCAATATTTGGTATGACCCCTGGCTTGTTATGGTATTACCATTGTGTTCATGATTATACCACCAATATTCTAAAACAAAGTTGTGGTACATTCATGCACAAAGGCCCATGGTTTGCCAACAGGGACATGCTCTTCACAAGTGATCCACAAAACTTTAACTATATATCATCAACCAACTTTCAAAATTACCCGAAAGGTCCAGAGTTTAGAGAGATTTTCGATATACTTGGTGATGGTATTTTTAATTGTGAAACCAAGTTATGGGAATTGCACCGTAAGACAACTATACCACTCTTCAAAGATGAAGAATTCTTAAAGGTGGTGGAGAAAACCATGTGGAGCAACGTAGAGAAAAAGCTTATGCCGGTTCTTGAATTCATGTCAGAACGAGGATCCACGATTGACTTGCAAAATATCTTCCAGAGGCTATCTTTTGATGGCATCATGAGTTTACTTCTAGACTATGATCCTCAAACCTTAACAGTTGAGCTTCCTCATTGTAAATTTGCATTAGCCATCACCAAGTCCGAAGAAGCTATCTTCAGTCGACATTTCTTCCCACAATGTTGCTGGAAGTTCCTAAACCTATTTAAAATTGGCAGCGAGAATCATTTAGCTGATGCTTTCAAGTTAAGTGATCAGCTTTTCTACGAGTTTATTAATGAAAAGCGAGAAAAGGAAAGAAAGGCAGATGGTCAACAGGTAGAAGATCTAAGCTTACTAACCGGATTTATGAGGGAATACAAGGATGAAACTGGAAGTTTTGGTAATCCTGATAGATTTATTAAAGACACTCTATTAAATCTCATGGTTGCAGGGAGAGATACGACAAGCTCAGCGCTTACTTCATTCTTATATCTCCTTGCCAAAAATCCAGTAGCGGAAAGCAAGATCCGTGAAGAGATTCATGAAAAACTAGGAATAAAGCAGGGTGAGAAATGGAAACTATTTGGTGTAAAAGAGCTCGAAAACTTGGTTTATCTTCATGGAGCCTTATGTGAAGCATTAAGGCTATTTCCTTCGGTT
>BQNB010165240.1:12500-14244 GCA_026074375.1 Tanacetum coccineum | reverse complement strand
ACTTGGATCCTGAAAGCAGAGACAACTTAAGAAACTTAAGTAACGATGAGCATATAGATTCATAAAAAGATATTGTGTTGTTCACATCTTTACCTTCTTGCCTATATAAAATCCTGGATAGGTAATTCTGATTCGATGTCTAGATCATCTGAGACTAGTGAACTTTTTGAGGAGCTCATCACTGAGTTTGGCCTAGACGATTCAATTCCTACTAAAATTGATGATAGGTATCACGACTCAGAGGGTGACATTCTATATTTTAAACAATTGCTTAATGAAGATACATCTTCCGATGTATCTCCATCATTGTTACCTACAGAGTCCTCCTCACTAGTTCTACCACTTCCCAATCCTAAGCATATTTGCTTAAGGGAAGTGGAAAGATTTGATCCCTTCTTCTCCCTTGACACAGTCGAAGGGAACGACGAGGGTGATGGAGACCCCTTATTTTGGTTTTCATCATATGCCATCACCCCGTCCTGCTGCATACTCACCTAAGGAGGTGATGTATCGCTTTTGCCATCCTCACCACACATCGAGTGATGAATTTGACCATGAACCTAAAATGAAATAACCTTAGAGTCAAGCTAGAGACTCGAACAAAAACAAGCGCTTCTCGGGAGGCAACCCGTGTTCTCTCCATCTTTGTTCTTCTTCTTATCTATTATTATTTTTCGTACTTATATAATACTCATATATAGTATGGTTAGTAGTATAATAATATTTAGTGTGGGGAGGTGTGCTTCTGTCCTTGTTGTGTTATTGTGGTCTTAGTGCTTGTCTTTGCTTGCCGAGGAAATTCACCTCTAATCTTGTGGTTATGAATCTCCATTGCTATAGTTTCCTAATCAGTGAAATCATTTATTTTGCCCAATTCTTCAATGGTCTCTGAATCATCTTCATGTTTATAATCTACGAGAATTTTTCAATCTCCGATTCGCTATTATGTATTTATTGTTTTCTCCACTTTCACACTTGGAATTAATAGTCTTTTTCTCTTTTGTCCTTAAGCAGTTTGGGGGTTTAAAACCACGACCATTTTTGAACTTGAGGCCAATGGTTCGGTTTCTAAGTGTGGGGTGCGTAGAGGGGGGATTTCTGTGAAATATGAATCTTACCTGTAGCCTATATGTGTTCCCACAGCAACCCTGTTTTTTTGGACCAAATTTTAAAATTTTTATTGTTTTATTTAGCCCAAAAAAAACTTAAATTATTATATATTATATCTTTATATTTATATATTATCATTTATCATTATATAATATCATTATCTATTAATATATATAATCATATAAAAAAACGTTTTAACCGTGCGTGATTGAACTTGTCCACTGTACGCAAAGAAAAAAGGAGATCTTCTGACTCTACTCAGAATGCTTGATCTGGCTCATTTCTTTAACTTTTTATGGTAGCTAAAGTTTATAAGTGGTGCCATAAGCTAATACTAAACAAGGATTGTGGATATCTTAAGAGTCTTGAGTTGTAATTTGTAGCTTTTCTCCAAGAAGCTTCTAACCCCCCCTACCCCAGCGATTAATATAAGTGCTCTTTCGAATTAGACAAGTTAGTGGTTTAATATCCTTTTAAAGTCCCTTATTAAAATCAATACTTTTTTAGACTTCTATAAAGCTTTATTAATGTATAAGCGCTATACTTGATAAAATTGAGTTCTTCAGTTCACATTTATATACTCTATATTTTCTAAAAAGAAATTTTTTTCTATCTTCCAGTGTTAATGTTTAAA
>BQNB010165240.1:0-7500 GCA_026074375.1 Tanacetum coccineum | reverse complement strand
TTTTTAATTAGTACAAATTCTTTATGATTATCTCTTTATTTCACTTTTTAATGATTCTATTCAGCTCACTTGACATAAATATCCATTTTTAGTTTATATTTTGTTTTATTTTAGCTATTTACTAATTTAGTATAATTCCAAAACAAATTAAAAGTTATTCAAACAATCAAATTAGAAGTAATGTAGGTTTTCAAAATTCAATTCTAGTGAGATACGACTCCGGGTAATTTAGCATGTGTGTAACATGGTTTTGCTGGAGATGTTGTGTCTGTTAGTTGTCTGAATCTCTAGGATATTTTAAGATCAGTTATATTTCAAACGCGGCTTAGTGTATTTATACGATATCAGGGAGATTCAATGATAAAGGAATATGACTAATCGGGTAGTTTCATATAACTCAGTAGTAATGGTATAAATGTGATCTTCGATTTAAGTTATTTAACTTATAATAAGGTTTCCTCGTCAAAAAAAGTTTTCACAAATTAATTGTTTTTAACTTAAGACTTATATTAGTTAACTTAATTAAGTGTGTCATGCAAATAACCAAGTTACTATTATATCAAATCTATTTTGTTTATCGATTAACGTAAGCGGATTTCTCTAACCAAACGATAAAGATCGTAGACAAATAATTAAAACTATATAGGTCACAACGGGTCTTTTAACCTATACCGTTATGAGTATATAATCAAAGTTGATAAGATTAGACACGATAGGATCTCAATGTAAGCTTAAGATTAACAAGATCACAATAATACCAGATACTTCTTTATTATATTAACATAACCGAGTAGTCATAAGAGGTTTTAGCCTCTCATGCCTACGAAGTTCATAATAACAAATTTAATTAGGGAAATGAAATACATATGAGATTCGGATAGGTAAGGGATCACAAGATAACCCGTTTATAAGAATTGAATCCTTATTCAAAAACCCATAATAAACTAATTCTTATTAAACCCGTCTTTGATGCGATCATCGTAGGACTTCAACAAGAAGTTTTACAGCTCCCTAGGCAGAGTACCTAACCATTGTAGTAGTAGTATAGGCAAGACTCGGGGGTTGTTATCGTTCTCTAGGGGAATAGGTTGGGAAGGCTTAATCATGATCTAACAGAATTCTAGGGGTTGAGAGAAGATTATTTTTTATATTTTTATATTTATAGGAAAGTAGGTAAATCGATTGTTTGAGAGGTTGGTTTGATAAACTATTAACTAAACTAATTAATAAACTAATCTACTGGTGATAACTTTATGATAATTAAATGTATTTACTTAATCATGCATTACTTATCAGATTATTTCTCCTAATCTTGTTGCCTTGTCACACTTGTGATGTAATGTGTAATGTTATTTATAAGTTATGACACGAATTACACGAATTGTCGTATATTTAATATTCTGTTAAGGCAATGCACAAGTAAAGTAGTATGAAGACTTTACCACGCACTAAGAGTATATTAAATGCGTGTTTGTGAATACCTGTAAGAGGGATCAACCACTATATAGGGGCAGGTTAGTATGAAGACTATTACCTAGGTATCCTTTCTATCGCACTCGCGTTCCCTGGAGTGGTCACAGGCTGATACAGACAAAAGCTGGGGGGTGTAAGGGTTTTTTAAGGGCCTAAGCGCAAAGTCATTCAACAAGACAGCACAGTTATAGGGATCTACAATCCGACATTCATGCATATCATAAGCAAATCAAAGGTAGGGTTTAGCCTGCCATGTTATAAAGGAAGTAAGAAGATAAATCAATCACACAACACATAGACATATTGAATTATTAATGATGAATAACCTTACTTGAATTAAAACATGGATCCAAGGTAGTACAATAGGGTTTTGAGGCCCTATAAACGACCTATGAAGCTGCTACAAGGACTAGGGTTCGTCTCCCTAAGTTATACAAAGTTATCCCAAAATTGATTTTGTATATATAGAGGTATCGCGATGACGGTGTCGCGTTATGGTCATGACGCCGTCGCTACATGGATGATTCTAGATCCTCTTTAAGTCGGCCACTTCCTGACGCCGTCTTCAAATTCCAGATGCCATCACTGAATATATCACGACGGCGTCGCTTTATGCTTGTGACACTGTCTCCACGTTTTGTAAGCGATACTTCTTCAAGGATTTGGTATAGGTCCGTAATCTTGTCTATTTCTTCTCCAAATGAGCCCAAGTCACGTGTATTTCCTCCAAATGCCATCCAAGAGCTAAAAACCTGAAAACAAACGATTAAGCACATAATCTGGGCATATTTACATGATTTAAGGGGTTAAATGACCCCGAAATAGTGTATAAAATGACACCTCATCAAATACCCCTACACTTAGGATTTGCTTGTCCTCAAGCAAATAGGCTTTTCTACCTAGACAATAGCAATATGAGGGTCATTTAACCTACTCTTCAAAGTATTTTACAACATAACCTTCTAGACCTCGTAATTAAAAGCACGAAAAGTACATACTAGCACCTCACATAAGTGTTTGGGGATTATCTCTTTCTCTCGGGTGTATAATAAATTATAACATAATGGGGAAACGGAAAATCAACACTCATTACCTGTCATAGCATATAAATTACCAAGCTGGTAAAGGATCAAAAACCTCACCGCTATGGGCATGTCTTATTCCTTACTATCAATAGGTCTTTTTAAAGGGTGGTGGGGTTGTATTGTAGGTGTAAAACTAACATACAATGGAAACGAAACGGATAAGGATACATTTGGGTGGTTTTGGGTGATTTTAGAGTGGAAGGGGGGGTTTGCTAATTATTTATACGAATACCCGTGATTTGGTTGCTAAGCCAAGACTCAAATGTAAGATGTACAAACTCTACAACAAACTCTACATCACTCTTTTTCTTTTTCTTTTTCTCTTTTTTAAAATAACAATAATACGTCACATGGGGCTTATAGATGCACTCCTACACTTGAGATTTTACATCTTTACAAGGGGGAATCTATTTCTATGACCGAAATTGAGAAGGGATCAACTTAAAACATGGAGCTTTATTGAGCTCTATTGGGTATTAATTTACTTTTTCCTCTATTCTTCATAAGATCGAATACTATCCATGAATACCAATCGTTCTTCTTCAAATTATATTTCAAGGATAAGGACTTAGCAACCGGCTGTACTAAAATAAGTTAACTTGGGTTAAAAACGATAATGTACTAAAAATAAAAAAGCGTATGAGTACATACAGGTAGGATAAGGTGATTTGGGTGTAAGATTGGCTTAAGGTTGGACCAATGCTCTTCATTATTGTCCAGCTTAACAGAAAATTACAAGAACAATGAAAAAATGGATAGGCTCGGAGGGTTTGTAATAGGGGTATTCTGCCACTAAAAATGAGTGCATGGCAAGGGTGTAGGGGGATAGTTACATGATCGGTTTTTGCTGTGACAATCGTAAACATTTACAGGTTTAAAACATAGGTTAATCCTAGTGCCTCTTATCTAGCAAATCATAATACTTACTATGCGGTCTAGAGGATGCATCACAAAAACAAGTTCTAGAATTTAATATACTATCGGTACACCCAGAAAAGGCGACCTAGATCATACATACACATCCGTAACGACGGAATAGACACATATGTCTGCATTCGAGCCTTAACTCGAACAATCTAAAGGTATATAAACTATATTCGGGTTATCAATTAATGGATACTCGAATTCCTGTAGATCTAAAGGCGAGCCTCACATTTTTAGGGTGGAATTTGAGGGTTTTTGTGCTAGTCAATACCACATCCTATCCATGTTACGCGATTAGATACTCGGGTTTCGTCGGATTGTCATAAAAAAATTTAATTTTGGCCGTCAAAATTACCTTTTCATGATATGTTTTCGATATATTACCATCAGCTTTTAAGGGAACAAGGCAAATGGAAATTGATAAGGACGTAGTTTATAGGCTTATTTTCTCCCCTCACTTAAGTTGAACATTGTCCCCAATGTTCTATAGAAGTACCCGTAAAAACAAATAAAGGGAAAAGAAAACAAGTAAAATAAACTAGTACTCCCCCGGTTTGCTTAATAATGGAGAAGAAACATGCAATAACTGGTTAAATCGTCCTCCAAGAATTATCCAATGAAACATCCTAAGAACTTCCAAGCTTCTCCTCATCAAATATAACCGGTAATCAAACACAAAGAAACTACACCAAGCATAAAATCAGCGGGATAGATACATATACAACAAGAATTTAGGGTTTCGACTCTATGAAAGCAGTAAAGATAGGATGAGAGTAATAATATAATCTTAGGTTTTTCTGCAGGTTTACAAAAGAATTACAGATTTTAAATGTTGCTCGTTTTATTTTACAAGAATACTAGAAAAAAATTGAATTTTTACATAGCTGGAGACGCGACGCCGTCAGGATAAATCCTGACGCCATCTCCAGCGTCTGTGAAAAATTCTTTTTCGTTTTTAATGAGAAACTTCCTGCACGTAATTTTTATAAGTCAAAACTGAAGAAAGCACTGCATAAAAACTTGGAATTAGTCATTACAATCATATGACTCGAAACTGACGCGAATTAATCTAAATAATTTATTTTAAATGTTTGAATTGGGTTCTTAAAATCGGATATTTCCCCTACACTTATTTTGTTGCAAAATACGTTTGATTGCAAAAAAGACGAAGTTACAAACAAACAAAGCATGATTACAACTAATTCAAACATAATAAAACAAACAATAAAGAGTTAAAACACAAGACACTCCTAAATGCAGGAAAGATAAATATTGGGTTGCCTCCCAAAAAGCGCTTTTCTTTATTTATGAGTCTTGTAGCTAGACTCGAAGTCACACGCCCTTAAGTGAATTCTCCTTCATCGTTCATTCTAGTCACATATTCGGGTCCAAGCTCTAAACTTTCCTTATAAAATCCTAATATTTTGCTCATTACATACTCTACTCCTCTCATTTTGTCTTCTTCGTTCCTAAGGTAGACTGATTTTGTGTGCGCTTTTTCTAAGTCTGACAGTGATTTGTATTGTTCTATCTTATGGGGCATCCTATAGGCAACTTCATCGGTCGCGTTAATGAATCTTACAACACTTTCGGGTGGGTCGTGAGTCATGTTGGATATTTCCACAAAAGGTTTCCCTAGTACTACTTGTGACAACCTAGGGTTCTAATAATTGAAAACGGCTAATATCATCAACAATCATTGAGTCTTACGATTATAGGTGAAGTTTCCTACAAAGACATGCATTCCATTGATCCTTCCTGTGAAATTGCTAACTCCTCTATTCGAGTTTTTTCTAGGGTCAAGTTTTCTTCTCATGATTCAATTACAGATCATCCGGGTCATGATATTTTGAGCAGAGTTAGGGGTCAATGTAAGCTTTTACCATACACACATGCCTAATGTTGCATGGTATCTTGAGGTTTGATGGGCATCCTTTCGTGATGATGAGGTTCCTTAGAAATATAAAAGGGATTTAGGCCACTTATTGAGGTACTTGTGTACGCGAGTTCACTCTAGTAAGGAATATGTCAAAATAATCCACCTCATGGATCTCTGCTTAGGGCTTCTTCCTCATGGTAATCGTCATACTTCTTGACTATTTCAATAAACATTACGTCGTCGTCATCCCCTAAAGGTTTTGAGTCCCCTAATCTACAAGGTAGAGTGAATAGTCCAGGGTCTTCCATTTTCATAGGTATTTCTCCTTGGAAAAATGTCGAGCTAGGACTTCAAGAACTAGTAGGTTAAGATGCAAATCTTGGAATTCATCTTCAAGAGTTGGTTTGGGCTCTTCTAGTTGTGGTGGGTTGGTTTCAATTTCGGGTTGCCGCAGGCTAGTTTGGGAAATGGTTGCCTCTTTGAAATGTGTCTTGATAGCATTGATTGAGTTGGAAGGGTGAGATGAGCATTGAGGATCGATTGTCGGGTAAGAATGAGCAGACGAAACTGGATGAGTCCCCAGTTTCGGGTTCTTAACCGTATCATTAGGTAGCATGCCTGCTATTCGATCGGTGATGGCTTTCAATACATGTCGATTTTGTTGGTCATCTCGCTTTGCTATTGTTTGAAATCGGCTTCAAACTTGGATAGTCTAGCGTCTTGAGATGCCATAAAGTTAGACACCAATCCTTCAAGGTTTGATTAGTTGTTAAAGCTTCGAGGATTGTTGTTGAAAGAACGGTTCGGGATCAAACCGTTGGATTGGAACCGGTTAGGTGGGTTTGAAAAGCTATTTTGAGAATTTCGGGGTTGTCTCCACCTAAGGTTTGGGTGAATTTTCCATGACGGATTGTAGGTGTCACCAAGATTGTTTTGCTCGGGCTTGAAGGTATACCACTTACCTCCCGCTTCATCGGTACGCGAGGATGCGTATTCGACAAAGGCTTGTTCGGGGTTTTCCATGAAATACTGAGTGTCGTGGGGACCACTGTAGATTTCACATGAGGTAGTGATTTTGTTTACTTGGGTGGGTTATGTCGGAGCAAGATAAGCATCCATCAAGCGTTGAACTTGATTTATAAGCTCGACTAGATGGCGGTAATATGTACTCAGGACATCTTGAGGCGATGCGATTTCCTTGACTGGCTTAGCAAAATCCTTTGGGTCATTCCAACTTTCATTGTCATAAAGGGCAAGGTCCTCTAATAATGCCCAGGATTCTTCAGCGTTGAGGTCACGAAGCTTACCACTGGCCGATTGGTCAATGGTTCGTCTCATGATGGGATTGACATGGTCATAAAAAATTTGGACTTGGAGCCAAAGATCGATGCCATGATGAGGGACTTTTTGGAGTAAGTCCTTGAAACGAGTCCATGCTTCAGATAAAGATTCTCCATGATGTTGTTGGTACATCAGGATATCATTGCGGAGTTTTACGGTCCTTCCTGGTGGAAAGAATTGAGCAAGGAATCATGTAGTAAGATCCTCCTATGTGGAGATAGATTCTGCTGGAAGGCGTTCAAGCCAATTTCTAGCTTGGTCGCGTAGGGAAAATTGAAATAAACACAGGCGCGTTCTTTCCCTATTTTCACCCTCAAGGTCAAGTAAGTCCACAAGTTTAAGGAAATCCTTGAGGTGTTGGTTTGGATCCTCGGACCGAAGTCCGTGGAATGAGCATTCGTTTTGCACCAACCGGATGGTGTCGGATCGAAGAGGTACCACGTTGTTCCCTTCGGGGAGCTCGATGGTATTTCTATAACCCTCGTGGCTTGGTTTGGAGTAATCTCCTAGAGTATGGATAGGATTCTCGTCTCCCATGGTGGTTGACGAAAATGGGTTACAAAACAATTAACATGAAGAAAAGAAAAACTACAAGAAAGCTAATATGCGGGAATTAAATCTTACTTGAAAGGATTTAAGCAAGTAGAACTAAGCTAAATTATGATTAATACCTAACTATTCCCCAGGAGGCGGCGCCAAAAACTTGATGTGCGGTTGTCGTAGGACTTCTACACGAGAAGTTTTACAACCCCCTAGGCAGTGCACCTAATCGTTGTAGTGTAGTATAGGCAAGACTCG
>BQNB010165239.1:0-14244 GCA_026074375.1 Tanacetum coccineum | reverse complement strand
AGGGAATAAAGTCTAAGATAGTTCCAACTTAGGTTTCACTAGACAAGATGGGAAAGTCTCTCCTTAAGTATTTACTTTAATAACACTATTAACCCGTTGGGCTACAATCTGCTCACTAACCGCGGAATTCATTCTTTGTCTTATCGTCGGTATTTTCTTCAAAATTGAACGAAGTAAAAGAAAATAAATTAAGTCAGATTCCAAAAGTCATGCTCCAAAAGGTGAAATGTTGCGAGGTGACAGGTTAAAGTTGTGTTTGAATAGTATGGGGCAGGTGTAACTCGAAGTTGAATGGTAAGGTAACTAGTGGGATTGGCGTACTATGACAAGTTTTAATGTTATGTAAAACGGTATTATGCAAAGTCGTGAAAGAGTTTTTGGACCATCGTGACATTCATAATGTCTTGAGAAATGTTCTAGTATTTATATAAATAACTCTTATATAAATAAATGTAAAATATATGTAAGGGAATGTAAGCATATATATAAGTCATGTAAGCAAGTAGTGTAAGCAAGTAACGTAAGCAAGTAATGTGTATACACATGAAAAAGTTTGATGTGATGCAATGTTTGTGAAAACGGTTATAGTATACGTAAAATATGCAACCTAGTTCTCTATAACATTGGCTCTAGATACCAATCTGTAACACCCCCAAAATAGGTCACAACGGAAATATATCCGAGAGTGTTACTTCATAATACAATTGCACAAGATATGAGAGAACGACCTCTAAATGAGTCGTTTAAAAAGTAATCTCGTTGATTTTTTTTGAAATTGAACTTGATATGACATTTGTCCCAAAGTTTGCATCATAATGATAGACTGAAAATAATACAACAAGATTTGATCATTCGAATGTATGTAGAAATCCATGAATGTAATCTTGTAAAATCTAGACTCAAATGCACATGAGTTATGTCAATCGTCCTATTCACCTGAGAAATACATGCTTAAAATTGTCAACATAAAGTTGGTGAGTTCATATGTTTATGAAAGTATAAATGTAGGATCAAAAGTGTATATTGTCTACTGCTTCACCACTGTAAGATGTAAAATGTTTAGTGATTACTGCCTCACCACAGTATCATAAAAAGTGTTTAGCAATCAGTGACGTTCAAGTAAGTAGTATGGACCACAAGATTTAAAAATTTCTGACTATTGTAATGCGCACAATATCACAACAATAATTTCCGACTGCACTAAGCTCATGAAACTGACACTACGACATGAATGTATGCAATTTAATGCAAGTGAATGCCATGTGTAGATGTTAACCCGTAACATCTCAAATCCGACATGGTATGCGTTCGTTAGTCCGGTACACCGAAACTAGTGAGCGCTACTCACCCGAACGGGGATGTCAATCCCAAATAGATTTATTTATAACACTCGCGCTTACACAATGTAATTAACAGTTCATGATAATGGGCAGTGTGGGTTATCGTTACTTAGGCACGCTACGTAATTATTGTAATCAATGAAAAGTGTTGTACTTGCGTCCTTTTGTAAAATGAGCAATGTATCCCTCCTCGAGATATGTAAATGAGTATGAAAACGAGTATGTAAATGAGTATGTAAACCAGTTTGTAAACGTGTATGTAAACGAATTACGAAGTCAAGTATGTAGACGGGTTTATAAATGCGCATGTATTCTCCCCAAAAATAGTTCAAAACAAGTAAAATATGGGCCATGAAACTCACCTCAAGTGAAAGTATCGAATGAGATAACAATCAACAAAGTATGACGTAACAAATAGCAGGAATGCAACCTAATTAATTATAGGTCCGATAAGTATGATGTATTTAAAATAAATACACAAATTATAAAGTTATATCACCACCTAATAGTTTTTGTTTAGTTTATAAATCGAAATAATGTCTTAGTTACGTTCGTCATTTAATGTCTGTGTATATGTACTTGTAAATTATTTCCTTAGTCCGATAAATAATTATTGTCGATAACGCTTGATTTAATATTTTATTATTTTTGTAACGGCACTTTATATGTAGTTTAATTGGTTTATAAAATAATATTTATAAAGTTTAAAACATGTATAAATATTATATAAGCAATACTATATTATTTCGTAAGGTTTTTATAGTCAAAACGGACCCGAAAACACTCGTAAATGCTATTTTTAATTCCAATCGGCACCTTTACAAAATAAAAAGTGTGCAAGAATTTTACCTAAAAAGTTATCTAGTTCCTATGAAGTTCATCTTAGTTTTTATACACTTTTGGACCTCGAAACTCGCAATCTTGAAGTAAAATATCATTCCGAACAACTTTTTAGTTTTATACTTAAGTCGGTTCGGACCCGAAGGCCCTCAAAAATACGTTTTAAAAAAACTGATCAGAACCTAGACTTTTATAAAAAGCTGTCAAAGTTATATTAGTTACCGGAAACTTTAAAAATTCATAACTCCTTCGTTTTACATTCGTTTTTCGAGTTCTTTATATGCATGGCTTCGTATTAAGATGTACTATCGTATTTTTAAGGTTTTACCTTGCCTAGAAAATCATGCCGAAACAGTAAATACAAACTGTTTTTATAATTGTATATATATGTTTTACTTTGTGCCTTTTAACATGTTTTTATTACTACAAGTCCACTAGTTTTTACCACAACATCATCTTTGTGTAAATAAAGTCCACTAATTTATAGTCCATCTATTTTTCTTCTATTATGTTAATAAATATGGCAAGAACAATTATTTATTTATAAAACTATATAAAAAAATTTAGAAACAATTTATTCAACAACTAGTTAAATAAATTAACCAACACATGTAGGATACCAAATTAAATATTTTCTTGCATTCTAACATATTTGTAAACTCTTTTTAACATGTGTATGTATTTACTTGATTATGTATGATCCTTGATTTCTTTGTAAACTTTATAAAATATAAACTAAGTGGTGATGTAACTAAATAATCAAGATGTATAAAAACATGTAAATGAAATGAAAGTGTAGAGATTTGTATGGACCTTGAGTAAATGAAAAGATGAGATGAACACAACTAAACCCTAATTCAAACCCTTGTGTTTGATTCTAACCTAAACCCACTTGTATGTTCTTGTAATCTTGTTAGAAAAATCAAACCAATTTGTTTTCTTGCTTCTTGTTCTTGACCGAACACCAAAAGAGAGAAAAAGAGATGTGTGTGAAATTTTATTTGTGAGAAATGAAGTATTAGGAGTGTTGCTTATTTATAGTAAAAGATGGTAAGGTGTATTGATTAAAATAAGCTTATAGGAGACAAGTTAGGACTTGATGGCACAAGCATGTTTACTTGTTGATGTTGTTTTGTGTAAGAGAAGCATGGGGGAAAATGGTGGCTTAATCCATGATGTAATAAGCCTATGCTTTATACATTGGTTATGGCTTATATAATTTTGAGCAAAAGCAAAGTAGTAGGGTTTTACTTTACGTATTTTATACATGGGCCAACTATAGGTATTATTTTTGGGTAGATTTTAATAAAATTATTAGGTATTGGGATAATATGCGGGTATTTATTGAAGTATAAATGGTGATGGTGTTTCCCAAGCTTCATTAGTGCAAAATATTTTGTAACGAAACGTTTTACCATAACGTACTAAAAATAAAATTATGAAAAGTAATAAATATCTTCGTAATAAATATATAACACTGTTTGACGTAAATTTTTATTTGTCTTATATCGTTTACGGTATTATTGATTTTTCGTTTACGCGATTTAACCAAACGATTTGAAATAAAAGTAAACGCTAAAAGTTAAAATAAATAGTTGTGATTTATTGACGTAAAATAAGGAGAAAATATGATTTGTTATAGTCTCCCCGTGTTAAAAAAATTTCGTCTCGATAATTCAGTTTGCGTTTCTTCCCCGGAGTGGTTGTTGGTGAAGAGGTGCGGTTACTTGTTGCCGATTACTTATCTTAATCATCCAAATATGTGGTAACCGAATTTTTGTTTTCTTAACTATAAGGAGAGTCTCATTCGGAACGGTTCCAATTCCATGTAAATACTTAAAAAATTTAATCCTCGCCATTTTTCCTCCTTAATTTCTTTTAACTCGAGCATCCAAGATTGGGGACGAACGTTTAAAATCTATTTGTTGTGACTTAAATTTGAATCCTAAGTAGTCCTATCCGTATCCTATGTTGGTTCAAAAGTGGCAGCTATAACATTTTCCTTACAGGGTGATAACAATATTTATACATATTAAAAGACGTCACAATTACTAAGTTTTTACGGTACATATAGTGACTTTGAGAGAATGAGTGATTTATTAAATTTTCTTAGTGGCGAGCAAACTTGACGGTGAAATGACCTAGGGCGAACTAGTGATGCGTCTTGACTTATCGCGATAAGGAATTGGCGTAAGGTGATGTTATCTCTATGTAGTTAGGTGGAGTAGATGTCTACTTAGTTACTATGGTTACTAGTGTCAGTTTCCCGCGGCAAACAAGTTTATGAACACAACACAAAAATTTTTGTATTTCGAGGAAATAAGTAGAGAATTGATTTTACAAAAGATTTTAAGGTGATTGACTTCTCAGCATAGCACGGGTCCTTTCCTTAATTAATACTAGGTGATCATGCGATTAATTTGAGTACTAATAATGCAATGCTCCATTACCGTTAAGATTGTGTTATGCATTAAAAAGTATCAAAACATTGTTAATAGCGTGACAAGACAATTAAAAGAAATGGAAACAGGGTAAAATTAAAGATGAAAACAAATTATAGCTCTAGAAAAATGTAAAAAAGTTTGTAAGAACTAGCTAAGTAGCTTCAGATATAAAATAACTTTATGTGATGGAAATAAAATGTTTTATAAAGTAAAAACAAGATGATCATAAGTGATAGTAATGTGGTTTTCTGAGATGATTGCAAAGTAATATAATATAGATGATAGTAGGGGTATTTATAAGATGATGAAAAACTAGTTATAAGTAGAAATGAAGAATTGTTTATAAGATGGTAGCAAGTTCGTTTATGATGAAAGTAAATTATTTAAGAATAGTAAAAATTCATAAGGGAAAAATGATGGTAGATTGATGAAGTTTCCCGACACCAAGTATAAAGAAAAAAATAATTGATATGGAAATATAAATCACCACACATACGACGAAATTTAAAAGAATTACAACACGAACTCTATAAGAAATATAGTCTAAGATAGTTCCAACTTAGGTTTCACTAGACAAGATGGGAAAGTCTGCTCCTTAAGTAAATTATACTTTAATAACACTATAAACCCGTTGAGCTACAATCTGCTCACTACCCGCGAACTCATTCTTTGGTATTATCACGGTAATTTCTTCAAAATTGACGACGTAAAAGAAAATAAATTAAGTCGGATTCCAAAAGTCATGCTCCAAAATGTGAAATGTTTGCGTAGGTTGACAGGTTAAAGTTGTGTTATGAATAGTAAAGGGGCAGTGTTAACACGAAGTTGAATGGTAAAGGAACCTAGTGGGATTTGGCGTAACTGTGACAAGTTTATTAATGATATGTAAAACTGTATTATGCAAAGCGTTAAGAGATTTTGGGCCATCGGACATTCATAATGTCTTTAGAATTCAAGTATTTATATAAATAACTCTTATAAAATAAAAGTAAAATATATGTATGGGAATGTAAGCATATATATAAGTCATGTAAGCAAGTAGTTTAAGCAAGTAACTAAGCAATAAGCAAGTAAATGTGTAACACATGAAAAAGTTGATATGAGCAATGTTTTGAAAACTGTTATAGTATATACGTAAAATATGCAACCTAGTTCTCTAAAGACATTGGCTCTAGATACCAATCTTAACACCCCCAAAAGGTCACAGCGAAATATATCCGGGAAGTGTTACTTCATAATAATAATGCACAAGATATAAGAACGACCTCTAAATGATCTTTAAAAAAAGTAATCTCGTTGATTTTTTTTTGAAATTGAAACTTGATATATTAACATTTGTCCCAAAGTTTGCATCAATAATGATAGACTGAAAATAATACAACAAGATTTGTTATTCGAATGTATTTAAAAAAAAAAGGAAATCCATGAAATGTAATCTTGTAAAATCTAGACTCCCAATGCACATGAAGTTACGTCAATCGTCCAATTCACCTGAGAATACATGCAATAAAATTATCAACTTAAAGTTGGTGAGTTCATATGTTTAAGAAAGTATAAATGTAGGATCAAAAGTGTATATTGGTCTACTGCTTCACACCACTGTAAGATAGTTAAAATGTTTAGTGATTATTGCCTCATCCACGGAATCCATTAAAAGTGTTTTAGTCAATCAGTGACGTTCAAACTAATATATGGACCACACGATTTAAAAATTTCTGCTAATTGTAATGCGCACAATACACAACAATAATTTTACGGACTGCACTAAGCTCATGAGAACTGACACAACGACATGAATGTAATGTAATTTAATGCAAGTGAATGCCATGAGTAGATTTTAACACCGTAACATCCAAATCCGACGACATGGTATGCGTTCGTTAGTCCAGGTACACCGAACTAGTGAGCGCTACCATCACCCGAACGGGGAGTTCAATCCCAAATAGATTTATTTATAACACTCGCCTTACACAATGTAAAAACAGTTCATGATAATGGGGCAGTGTTGGTAATCGTTACTTAGGCACGCTACGTAATTATTGTAATCAATGAAAAAGTTGTACTATGCGTCCTTTTAAAATGAGCATATGTAATCCCACCTCGAGATAATGTTAAAAGAGTATGAAAACGAGTATGTAAATGAGTATGTAAACCAGTTGTAAACGATGATATGTAGAACGAATTACGAGTCAAGTATGTAGACGGTTTATAAAATTGCGCATGTATTCTCCCCAAAAAATAGTTCAAAAACAATTAAAATATGGGCCAATGAAACGCCACCTCAAGTGAAAGTATCGAATGTAGATAACAAGCAACAAATTATGACGTAACAATACAGGAATGCAACATACTTAATTATAGGTCACTTTCCTACCCCCCCGATAACGATTTAGTGAATGTATTTAAAATAAATAAACAAATTTAAAGTTATATCACCACCTAATAATTTAGTTTTGTTTATTTATAAGTCGAAAACAATTTCGTCTTAGTTTACGTTCGTACATTAATGTCTGTGTATATTACTTTTGTAAATTATTTCCTTAGTCCGATAATAATTATTGTCGATAACCGCATGATTTTAATAATTTATTCATTTTTTGTAACGGCAACTTTATATGTAATTTAATTGGTTTATAAAATAATATTTATAAAGTTTTAAAACATGTTCCTTAATATTATATAAGTAATACTATATATTTCGTAATGTTTTTTATAGTCAAACGGACCCGAAAAACACATGTAAATGGCTATTTTTAATCAATCGGCACCTTTACAAAATAAAAAGTGTGCAAGAATTTTACCAAAAAAAAGTTATCTAGTTCCTATGAAGTTACAACTTAGTTTTTATACACTTTTTGGAACCTCGAAACTCGCTCTTTGAAGTAAAATATCATTCCCAAACAAATTTTTAGTTTTAATACTTAAGTGGTTCGGACCCGAAGACCCTCAAAAATACGTTATAAAAAAACTATCAGAACCTAGACATTTATAAAAAGCTGATCAAAAGTTATAAAAGATTACCGGAAACTTTCAAAATTCATAACACCTTCGTTTTACATTCGTTTTTTTCGAGTTCTTTAATATGCATGGCGTCGTATAAAATGTACTATCATATTTTTTAAGGTTTATCTTGCCTAGAAAATCATGCCGAAACATAAATACAAACATGTTTTTTATAATTGTAAATAAATGTTTTACTTTGTCCTTTTAACATGTTTTTTTATTTATTGACAAGTACCACTAGTTTTTACACAACATCATCATTGTGTAAATAAAGTCCGACAATTTTATATTCCATCAATTTTACTTTCTATTTAAGGTTAATAAATATGGCAAGAACAATTATTATATTTATAAAACAATTATAAAAAAATTATGAAACAATTTATTTCAACAACAGATAAATAAATTAACCAACACATGAAAGGATACCAAATTAAATATTTTTTGCATTCTAACAAATTTGTAAACTCTTTCGAACATGTGTATGTATTTACTTGATTATGTATGATCCCTTGATTTTCTTTATGTACAACTTTATAAAATATAAAACTAAGTGGTGAGTAACTAAATAATCAGATGTATAAAAACATGTAAATGAAAGTGAAAGTGTAGAGATTTGTATTGACCTGAGTGAATGAAAAATGAGATGAACACAACTAAACCCTAATTCAAACCCTTATGTTTTGATTCTAACCTAAACTCACTTTTATGTTTCTTGTAAACCTGTGTAAAGAAAAATCAAACCAATTTGTTTTCTTGTCATCTTTTCTTGACCGAAATACACCAAAGAGTGAAAAAGAGACGTGTGTGAAATTTTATATTTGTGAGAATGAGTATAAGGAGTGGATTGCATATTTATAGGTAAAAGAGATGTAGAGGTGTATTGATTAAATAAGCTTATAAAGGAGACAAGTTAGGACTTATTGGCACAAGCATGTTTACTGTTGAAGTGTATTTCAGTGTAAAGAAATCATTGGGGGGTTTTGGGGGGGGGGAGGGGGGGGGGGGGGGGGGGGGGAATGGTGGCTTAAATCCATGAGGTAATAATCCTATGCTTATACATTGGTTATGGCTTATTATATTTTAAGCAAAAGCAAAGTTAGTGGGGTTTTATGTATTTATATACATGTGGCCGGCTATAGGTTGTATTTTGTGTATTGGGTATTATTGTGGGTATTTGTTGAAGTACAGAAGGGTGATGGTGTTTCCAGGCTCAAATTTGAGCATGTGCGGGGTGGTCGACCGCACAGGGCCTCATTTTTCTGGGGGCCCCGACGTCGAAAAATTCAAAATTAGTATACACTCATTTTTGGATGATTTTACACAAGTAAATGGCATTTTATGATGGATGATATGTGTTTTAAATGATTATGAACTTGGCCTCGATGACAATCTGAAAAAGTAAAGTGATTATGTTTGTGCAATAACAAAGCTAGTTTGTGATGGGAAAGAAGACCCAAGTGGGTTTGTAAAAGACAAAATATGGGACCACCACATAGTTGTTCTTTATGACCTTGACATTAAGTAAAGTTTCATTTTTGCTTCTTTGATTTTGATAGATTATAAGTTTAATCCTAATAAGAAATACTACGGACCTGGTTTACGATCCTTGATCGCACGACCAAAACAATAGTAACATTTTACAAATACTTTGTATTACAAAAAGTTTATTAAATACACAAAAAGTTAGCCTTAAAGGCATATTTAAATGGGATGTTGGAGTATCAATAATCGTTCCTGAATAAATATATGTATATTCGAATTAGCATTAACCATTCCTATATTAAATTTTATATAACTAAGGGGCCACATTGACATTTTTGCACAGGGCCTCTGAAACTAACGAGACGGCCTTGGGTGTTTCCATGCATGCATTTATAAGTGCAAACTATTGCGAAACTTAAAAACGTTTTACGTAACGTATAAAAATAAAAATGTGAAAAGTTATAAATTAATCTTCGTATAATTATAGTAACATTGTTTGACTTAACTTTATTTGTTGATGTCGGTTGACGTTGATATTGATTTTTTTCGTTTACGCGATTTAACCAAACGGTTGAAATTAAAAGTAAACGCGTTAAAAGTTAAAATAAAATAGTTGAGAGTTTATTGACGTAAAAATTGATGTGAAACTGTGAATTGTTAAGGGGGTGGGGGTGTTAAAGAAGTACAAAAGATCACAAGCTCAATGCTCAAGTTCATCAAGTCAACAATGTGACTCCAACAAGTCCAACGCGATCAAACAGTTCCCCAGTTCAAGCTAATCCACTAGCGCCAAGATAGTTTGTAATCCAAGATATCTTAATCTATACTACTATATAAAGCATTTATAATGTGGGACCCATTAAAAATTAAGATAAGGAGGTGCAATCTTGACCATCCATCTCATTTTTGGGAATCACATCATAAAGTGACATGTGTCACCTTTTGATTAAAAAATCACCTTTATTTTCAAATTGAAATATCTTTTTATCTATTTAATTTTATTTTGATCTAATTTCACCATATTTTTTAAAATTTTATGCTCTTTAATTCAACATCCATTTTGATATATTTTTATAATTTTTTTTTACATTTTAATGGGTTTATTTTATGTTGATTTATATTTTTTTACAACTTTAATCTTAATTAAATATAAACTTGATACGTTAAAACTATATACTTTCGGAGAGAGTGTTGTCTTTTTACATGCGAGAATGATGATGTTAATATGGTGTTGCGGGAAAGTTACGAGAAACCCCAACGAACACATACATTTGTGAAACGAAATTACTAAGCGGGTAGGAAATTACGTAAAAAGTTGAGTTAGTAAATTTTTTATTGCCGCCGCTATGCGCGGGTAACCAACTAGTATTTATTTATTGCTCATATTATTCTGTTATATCATGGAGTATTATTATTACAAAAATAATATAAATATTCATTAATCAAAAAGGAAATTACAAAGGAATGATAGAAGCACAATTTGGACAATTGTTATGACTCTATTTGCTTCCAGTTCCTCAAGATTTATCTAAAGAAGACATGATTTCCCAATTCCATTGCATTCCATAGCCAACTAAACATGTGGGTTGATCACATGTAATTCTGTTTCAGCTCCTTCCAATTCCAATTCCAATTCCAATCCCATTGACAATCTTATCTTACAATAAATATTTTGTGAACCTAGACGTTCCCTATTGTCTTTCAAGAACTAAGACTTGCATGTGATGTAGTATAGAACCTTAGTTTTCACAGAGAAAATGTACCAGGGAAATGTATTGGTTATCTAGAAATAAAATTATAGTTATTAGGTGATGCTCATACCAGACGTTCAATAACCCAAAGTTCCTGACTCTAGAAATTCTGTTGCTGTTTACTTTTACGACTTATTCGAGATCATATTTATCGTGATTCTTGAAAATTACTCTTTTCTCATTTTAGGCTAAAGTTCTTGAATATAACCAAATTATATACGTACTTTTTTCAAGTTTCACTGAAATATATTATGTTTGAAAATCTGGAAGCCAATTCATGAATCCGATACTGTTATCCTGATTGGAATGGTCTACCACTATAGGAAGAATGTCTTATTCTTGAACTAATAGAGCTATTATCAAGTATTAGAATCTCAAAATTAATTTTCGAAACACTATATCTACGATTCTATATATTGCAACTTGATTAGGATGTTGATAGGATCATAGGAAAGATGGATGTTAGTCAACTCATATGGATTGACCATAGTTAACCAGTGGTCTTTGACCCATAGGAAAGATGGACGTTAGTTTCAAAGTGTATAAGTTTCTGAGCTGTTAGATAAACGATCATAGAAAAGACTAATGGCTTGAAGCACATTTGTGTTTGAGGATTAATTAAACATGGTTATCCTGTTTTGCTGAGATAATCATTATTGTATGATGTCATAGCACAACATTAAACTACTAATATAGGAGTCAACATAACTGGAATATCGAACCTTACAGGAAACATTGCGGTTTACATCAAGAGAAGAAAATAGTAATACTCAGTATTAGACACAACACACAAGAATTGATACTACAGCCATCCCTCGTAATATTAAGCACCGGGCCCTTGCTGAGTCATCCCAAATGATATCTTCGTTGGAGCTACGAAAACTCAGCTCCTCTGAATCCTCTGATGGAATTCACAGTAGATAAATATGTTAACCGTGACTTCCACATGCTGTAAAAAAGATTATCTTAGCTGATTCTGTGTTCTTGGGCCACATTTACGGACTAAAGTAGTTGTATGAACCTTAGGCTTTATTCATGTTAAAAAAATCTTCTTCCATTCGTCATCATCATTTTGTGGGCCCGTTTTCATACACCAAAAACGATCATGTTTATTGGAAGAAAGTCGACACTATAAGCAATCATACTAAATATAATAAAATAATTTTGACATCCAACCCTACGCAAAAACCTGTAGTGTAGAGTCTTTTTATAAATTCTAGAAGTAACTTTTAGCAACCTGACTTTTTTTGGGTTATTAAAAAATTATGTCTAACAAAAAAAGAAAGCCCCATGCAAAACTATTATATCTACGTATGGATGATGCATATGTAAAATGAATAAATGTTATGATCATCTTTCTCCTAATGAGCGTTTGTTACCTACGGATCCCATAAGGAATAGTCTGGTATTTCTTCCCAGTCACCCATAGGATCAAAGCTAGTATTGTTAGAAAAATATGTATTCGAGTTCATCCATAACGTGGGAGAATCAAGTGGTTCATCATTTATTGCCTGAATTTGGCTAGGAGAAAGTCCAATGTTGACCGGCACTGTGTGTCCTGAGTTAGACCCACTCTGCTCGTGCTCATATTGTTGAATGCAGGGCCTTAACTGCATGGCAGCCTCTTGAGCCGCCATGCGTATGTGTTCTGCATTTGAATTAACTGGCCTTGGGAGACTATGTACCCTATCTGGGAAATTAAGCTTGGCAACATCACCCCTGAGGTAAAATGCCGCTGCATCATAAGCTGCCGCTGCCATTTCGGGTGTTTCGAAACTCCCTAACCAAATTCTGGAATTCTTTCCGGGTTCACGAATTTCAGATACCCATTTGCCCCATTTCCTCTTTCGGACACCCCTGTAAACCGAAGAAGTACCACCCCCACTTGTGGAACGTTGAACATTGCCATTCATATTTAAACTGTTTCACTATATTTTTCTAATTATCAATGTGTAATGTCATGGTTATGGAATACAATCCAGGCATGTATATATAAGGTGTGGATATAGTGCAATTCATAAACATATATTAAAGGTTGTTGAAGGGGGCTTCCAAGTAGTTACAATCTACATCACTATCATTACTAGATTTTTTTATGTTTATAAGGTTTGCATCAAGACAATAATATTTCATTAGACTTAAATTAGACCATTAAGAGTATGGACATGTGTATCTTCACTAGTGTTTGTTTATGGAATCTTGCTAATTGACCATTTATAATGAAATGATACACTTTGAATATTGGAAGACAGAGATTTGTTTTATGATGTTTGTAACGCGGTTTCCCTCAGGTGGCCTATCCTTGCTCTTCTTGGGTCCACTTTATCTTCTTTTAATTTACCTAGTACCAAAAGCTTCTTTTTTCTTTAGCTACACAGAGTATATTTCAGCTTAATTTTTTAAACAAGTGTTATAGTTTGGACTCTAGTTTACTGTATTTGATGTTCATGCTTCGGTTCGCACTTGATACGGTGAATCTCTAGAATGGTTGTCCTTGTGGATGGTGATACGTTGAGGTGGTAGTTTCGACACGTTTAGCTACTAACAGATCACTAATCATGTAATTGTTTACCAGCTATAAAATTTTTAAAACCCAGTCTTTCGAGTCTGACACGACTTGTATACAAAGTTCCTATTTCGATCATAACCCATCACATATCTTACCTCACTTGTTTACATTACTTCCACACCTGTTAATCTGTTATGATGACAATGCGGCAATTGTGTGTATCATGAACTCATGAGGCACGTGTGACAAGCCGGCAATGACAATGATGCTGGTAGAGATACAACGACGGTGGTGGCAGTGGGTGTTTTGAGTCCGGATACAATAGTGTTGGTATGATGGTAGTCCTGGAGGCACTAATGTTGGCATCATTATTTGACCATGTCAACTCTCAACAAAGTCAAACTTTGAATTAGGAAAATATGATTTGAGGTTATTGAAAATGGATATAATCCATTTTCATAGTTGTCGAGAACAGCTGGAAGCCTCCACATAATCAGTCCTTTTCTTTACTTGTTCATATATGTTCTAGAGTAGTATATTCAAATAGTGGTACAATGTCATTTAGTTTTTATAACTTTACATAGTTAAACCAAAGTAGTTGATACTTAAAATTTTATATTAAGGAAATGATGATTTGGAAATTTTTTGTTCTAAGCAAAATAATACTACATCCGTATCAAAATTATTGTCTATGTTTTCTTTTTTGGTTGTTCTAAATTAATTGTACATTTTTAAAAATAGATGAGAAAGTTAGATTAAGTTTATCATATAACCCGGAAGTTAAAAATTAATGGGAGAATTGCATATATGTCCTTGCAAATACTTAAAATTGTATATATGTTCAACTTAAATTTATATTCAAAAGCAAAAAA
>BQNB010165238.1:0-14244 GCA_026074375.1 Tanacetum coccineum | reverse complement strand
TTCTACACTGTTCAAGCTACTTTTCATGATTTTTTCAGAATTTTTATAAATAGTTTAGTATTTTTAAACATTTAATTTCCTTAAAATCGTTTTTAATTCATAAAAAATTTAAAAAAAGTCAAAATATTATAATTCTTTTTTAGAAAATTTCTTTTAACATTTAGAACCTAGGAAAAATAAATTTGCATCTGTAGGGTTAATATTTTAGAATTTCGTTTTTTAAAGAACGGGATTCAATTCCCGTTCTCGTTTTCTTCGTTTTTAAGCTTTAACCACTCTCGATTTAGAATTTCCTTAGCATTTTATTTTTAAATAGTTATTTAGGATTAGGAAAAGTTTAGAAAATCATTTAGGGTTTAATTTTAGTATTCTTACTTATTTGTCGCGTTTACTTTATTTTCATTATCGTTTTTCGTAGTTAACTTTAATTGTGTTTATATTTACTCACTATTAGGATTTAAGAAAACAAATCATCTTTGAATCAATTTAAGTCATTGTCCAAATAACAAACGGGGTCTAAATTTCATAAATCTTTGGGAAAAAAATCACTTACCGGTTAAACGTGTAGTATTTTTGTAAGATTTTTCCTACTACCGTTGTCCTCAATGGTAGTTTTGGAATTTTCTTTACTTTGGATATTATTACATAATTAAAACTATACACAACAAGTTTTTGGCGCCGTTGCCGGGGATTTGTGATTAAGATTCCTTCGTTTGCAGTTTGTCGATCGTGATTTGGAGAACCTTTCGTCTTCGAAAGTTACGCTTTTAAGAAAATCAAAAATACAAAAAAATTAAAAATATAAAAAGTAAAAAATAATTTTCTTTTCTTTTTAGTATAAGTAGAAGATTAATAAATAAGAAAAGTACAAAAATATTTGCTCTTCCGGATTTTTCGATTTTTCTAGTGAATTCATTAATATAAGAAATAAAAATTTTACCAAGTTGGTAAAAGAACACCAACAACTAATACTTTCAATTGATGCATTATCCATCAATAAGTTCCCAAACCAAAGATTCAAAAAAATTACCGTTTGTGTCACTTACGAAAAAGGTGCACCTCTTTTGTAAAATTTATTTTACTTAAGAGAGTTACCCTAAGTTTGTTGATTATTCGGTACACAAAAATATTTCCTTTTCTCATTTTATTTTGTTTAGTGTATGCGCACTAGAAATTCAAATTTTCCAAATAATTCGAACGTAACCATTCTGAGACGTCGAAATAAAGGACGTGCTCCAAACGTAGTCGAACCCGAGCTTCGTACTATCGAGCTTCGTACTATCGTCTGCACCAATGGCAAGACGTACAATGGAAGAGTACTCGAGCACCCATGGTAAGGGTACGGAGAAGCTATTGTCTTTACCGGAAATTTAATGCGGTCATTTTGAGATCAAAAGACATTTGCCTTCAATTGGTTCAAGCGATCATTTTACAGGTCGTAAGAGTGAAAAATCTCATGCTCATCTTAATTGTTTCAAAAGGATTCCCTCGACTTTACGATTTAGAATGTGCCTAACGAATGTGATTAAGTTATGATGTTTCCATATTCGCTCGAGGGTGGCCTCTAAAAACTTGGTTATTAGAGAAAGAACCACCAAATTCAATCTTGACTTGGGAGGAGCTCGTTACCAAATTTATGAATTCATTTTTCCCTACCTTGAAAAAACACTCACTTAAAAAATTGAAATTTCTCCGATTTACTACAAAAAATTTGAGGAGACTTTTAGTGAAGCGTTGGGAACGATTTAAGGGAGTTGCTTAGAGATTGTCCCCCATCTCGGGATTTACGGAGGTATCTCAAGTGGATTCTTTTTATAACGGTTTAAACGAGAATGAACAAGACTCCTTAAATGCCGCGGCTGGTGGAAATCTTTTGAGTAAGACGACTAGAGAGGCTTTAAACATAATTGAGAATAAATCAAAAGTTCGTTATTCACGAAATAGATCAAATGTTTCTAGGATGAATGCTACTTCTAGTAATACGGATGAGAGAATTGATAAGCTTGCGCATCAACTTTCGACCTTAGTCGAGATTGTTTCTAAGAAAGTTGTCACTTCCTGCTTTCAGTTATGGCGGTCTTGAGGACATCTTGCGTTACTTGGGTTTTGTATAGTGCCCATTTTGGTAATATATTGTCCGGCTACCGATAACAATCAAGCTAGTGTTTGTGCGACCACGGGTACTTATAATCAAGTTAACCCTCTGAACCGTGTTAGTAATCAAATGGCACCACCAGGTTTTGCTCCGGTGCAAAACAATGGTCAAAATAGGTTTAATCAGAATCAGGTTCAAGGGAATAATTTTAAACGGGGAAATAATTTTCATGGAAATCAAGGTTTTCAAGCTCAAAATAATCATGCTCCAAATTTTCAAAACCAAGGGATTTCAAAACCTAACATTTCAAGTGCATAATAATCAGTTCACAAGAGATTTCAAATGATTTTTCAAGTACAAGAGGATTAATGACAAAATGATGAGGAAACATTGCAAAATCAAATCAATCGTTTTGAAAGGGAGACTTAAGAATGAAATTCAAAACACGATTATTAATCTCAATAAGCCGTCATGATAAATAACAAACTACTTTGCTAAAATAATTTGCAAAGTATGATTTGTGGATTGTTTCAAAACCAAGCCTCTACTTCGGTACTCTTTCGTGTAATATCCTTTTCCAAACCCAAATGGTTGAGATGAAGCGATCACTACTCGAAAGGTGGTGTTGCATAAGACGGGACCCTCGATTCCTACTAATCCTTCTCCTAAAAGGTAGTGGATACGAAAACCGATTGGATGACATCGGATAAAGAAGCAAACAAATTTCCAGATAAGTCCGCTCAAATCCCACCTTACGGTTATCCCCATTTCTTTTCGGAACCGATGTTTCGAAGACTTTGCTAAAAATCCACTTCTATACGGAATCTGATGTTCCGAAAGAGTGACCTAAGCGAATATTCATATCCTCACGACGTAATGATCAAAAAAGTCATCGTGACAAAGCTTTCGAAAAAATGGTAAGATCTTCCAAAATCCTTTCAAGATTTGGCGCTTTCCGACATTAGTTTCACGGCTATCGATTTACTTTTGATGCCAGATTTGCTCCCTACGATTTATGAAGTTTACTCATGAATAAGGGATAGTTGGCTTGAGTTAGCTAAGATACCATTAAACGATAATTGCTCGGCAATGCTCCTAAAAAAGCTTCCCAAAAAGCTTGGAGATCCTGGCAAGTTTCTTATTCCATGTAATTTCCCAGGAATGGATGTATGTCACGCCTTGGCCGATCTTGGCGCGAGCATAAATCTTAGGCCCTTTCTATTTGGAAAAAGCTTTCTTTACCTGATACTTTACACTCAACTCGGATGACTTTTTGAGTTAGCGGATTGCCGATCAATTTACTTACCTATTGGACTCGCCGAAGACGTTTTTGTCAATAGTTGGGTTATTTCATTTTCCTACTAACTTTGTTGTTGTCGATTTCAAAGCGCTCCTCGTGTACCTATCTTTTAGGAAGTACTTTTTTTAAGACCGGTCCCGTGCTTTAATTGATGTATATGAAAGAAGTGCTTATTTTAAGGGATGGAAATGGACAAATAATTTTTATGACGCTGGCACAACAAAAAAAAAGCATGTAATCGATTGTCAATTAATATGGTTAATGAAACATGTAAAGGGATAGTTTTAAGAAGTTCACCGACGAACCCGCTCTAGTTTGCTTGCCTCCATCAGAAGATGACAACGATGAAAAAGAAAAGCAGGAAGTGAAGAATCCCGTAGAGCCGACGGCTAAACGCCAAACTCGTATCACACCTTGTTTAAAGAATTTTAAAGTTATTTGCAAGGAGAGCATTTTTCATTCAAACAAAACGCCTCAAGTTTCTTCGGTTTTCACAATCACATCTACATTACGTATATTGAGCCAAGGTTCTCTCATTATGGGGGACGATGCAACCTTAGTACATTTAGTACTGAGAAATTATCCCAAACCCAAGAGAATCTGAGATACATCTAGGAATGTTATAGTAAGAAACGTTTTACCTTCGTGTGATGGATTTCTATTTCACATCAACGATCCACGTGATAATTACGTGGACTTCTCTAACTCTCTTTTCGAATTTCGATGTCAGATTTCAACTCAATGTACATAAACCCTCTTTTTGATAAGGTGTTAGTGGACATGAGTGCAAGGATTCTTATGATTCCAACCTTGATGAGTTAAACTTTCCTAGTCTCCATCTCTTTCTAATTCTTATAAGGATGACTTGGTGTCTCGTTCCAGAGACGACATTGAGATTCTCTTCTCATTGATCCGTTCTACTCTACGAAAAAGCGTTGCTTCTATTCTCGAGGGATTCATCAATGATCCACTTTTCAAAGAGAATGATGATTTATTTGATTTGGATTGTTTTAAATCGAATGATTGGGATAATAAAAAAAAAAAAAAGAATTTTGTACGATGCTCCAATTGATAAAACTAAGTGTTTCGACCCAGGAGGCGACAATGATGAGATTGATGCTTTTCTAGCTATCGAAGTTCCTATGTATATTGAAGAAGGTTATTATGACTCGGAAGGAGACGTAATCTATCTTGAGAGTTTGCTTAGTGATGATACCACCATTAATTCTCTCCCGAAGTATTTTTGATAAGGTAACCACAACATAATACTTTTTCTTCCAAAAGTGATCCTCTCCACCATGATGGTCACTGGTGTTCTTATCTCAATCATACCTACAAGAATTGTTTAAAGAGTACCGGGATTTATCAATCGAATGTCGTTTGCTATGCGGAAAATTCATCTTCCGGTTGCGGAAAATTTCTCATACAATTCATCGTGTCTCTTCCCCACATCTACTACTCTCGTTTGAGGTTAGTGACTCCAATTTGGGAGTGATCGAATATATTTTCTGGAACAATGATTCGATACCACCAGGTATTAAAAGTGATTGGGATCTCCAGAAGGGATATTATTGAAAACTTGCTTTACCGATGATCCCATTAACGAATTGAACGTTTAACCTTCGGACAGGGAACCCGATGTTGCTCGTGATAAATCTAATGTTAATGAAGATGAATGTTTTGACCCAGGGGGAGGTGAGATTAATGTTGAGTTGACGATTCCTTCACATTTGCTCACATCGGACTTTTTTCGTTATCTCACTTTACCTTGAGGTTTCTCCATACGTTCCTCAACGAGATATGAGGACACCATTTTTTCCGGCCATCATACAACTTAGTGCTAGTTGCATCTCATCGGAATGGAATTTATGTGCTTGAATGTTTATCTCAAACTTTAATGAAAACACGATTGAGATTTTTCTCTTCCTTTTACTTTTCCAAGGACGAATGAACTTCGGGGCGATCGAGTCAAGTATTGTGACTCGTGTTACCAAAAAAACAAAGTGCTTCGTGGGAGCACACCCATGATTATCCTTCTAGTTTTTTCTTATTTTTTTTTTTTTTTTTTTTTTATTTGATTGAGGAGGCTTGTACTCTTCTGATTCTTTTTGTTGTTTTGTAATGTGATTATTTTCAGGATTGACCCAAATTATTCTTGAAGACTCTCGTGTTCGGTGTTTGTCCCGGTCCCCTTGTGCTTCTTAGCCTTTGCTTGCCTATTAGTTTTGGGGAAAATCCGATATCCTTAAAGATTATTATCGACTAACATTTATCTTTTAGCACACTTGATAAACAGCTTGAGATTTTTGTGATACTTTCTTCACGCTTAGGTTATGCATTCAACCTTTTTGAGTTCTAGTATGGGGTTTTTAAGTCTTAGGCTAGGAAACATTGAGGACAATGTTTAATTTTAGTATGGGGTAGTATATCTTCGATTTTATCTACTAATTTTGCTCGTTGTTCTCTCGTACAAATATAAAACCCCCGTTTTCCACAAAAAAATTTTCAAAAATGAAATTTTTAAAATTTTCAAAAATAAAAAATTGTTTTTGTCACAATTTTGACTTTCCTGCTGGGTAGAATAAGAGTAAATTTTGACCCGATCGAGCGTGTTGAGCTCTGCTTGTCCTTAAACTTTTAGGCTATGCGTTCGCGGAAAATTCACGAAGAACGTAAAAATGACTTGTGTTAAGTATGAGTGGGATGCTAAACAAGAATAGTTGATATCTTAAGAGCTCGTGCATAGGTAATTTGTGACTTTTTCTTCCCATAAGCTCTTTAACCTGACTATTATACGTGCTATTTTTGAGATTAAACTTAAATCTAACAATTTTTAATGTTAATATATAGCAAAAGTTTAGTCTTTGTTCAAAACTAATAACTTGAATTTTTTTTTCAAAAAGAAGTCTTCTCTATAAAAAAATTAAAAACAATATATTAAACAAAATATAATAAAATTTAAAAAATGATGATAATAATAATAATAATAAACATAAACTGTGGGCTGATAAAAGTTTACTACCTCTTGCCGGCTCACAACCGATGTGGTAGTCTTCTAAAGAAAGCCCATAGTAAGAATAAAAATATGAGACAGATAAAAGTTTGCTGCATCTTGGCCGGCCACAACGATGTTGAGCTCCTAAAGGCAAGGGTTATAATTGCTTAAAATGTTTCTAATATTATGATTTGATTTAAATAGATTTTTTTTGTTAAATTCAAATATACTTTTGAGGTTTTGACTATTCTATTTTTAAAAAGTATGCATTTACGGGAAACCTGAGAGTTTTTGATACCTTAAGGTACCGTGAGTCCCAATACAAGTATCTGTGGGCGGTGGCAAAAAGCTCTGTACTAGCGCATAAGGTTGGGATGTGCCGAGACTGAAAAAAGTCGCTACATGGATGATCTCACCTTCAAACTCATTATTCTCGGGTGGACGTGAGCATAGTATTTGCAAAAACGGTTGATCCATGGTTTGAAATTCAATATAGCACAATCACTTAGTATATAGTATTTATCGGGAGTGAAAAGTTACACAAGTTGCAAATATGGTGTAGTGTTAGATCTTGTACTGTATTTAGCAGTGATTTAGTTTTAAGTTGGTTTGGTGCTAGTGAAAGTCTTGGGGGGGGTTTGGGGGTACGATGAATTTATCCTTTTTGGGGCATTCTCGGATCAAAATGCATCTTGTTTTATGATCCCTCACAGTTATGGAAATAATGAATAGTCAAATATCTAGTTTTACTTGTTTCAAATAAAGGTTTGAAAAATGAGGGAAAATATGGTGTTTTATAACTTGTGATTTTTTAACTCTCTCCACAAAAGTCTTTGCTACTTTTCAAAGATTTAGTTTGGGGAAGTTTTGAGGTATTTGGTTTTAGAGCATATAATATTGCGTGAGGACACGCAATCGCTTAGTTGGGGATTTTGATATGTGAGAAATCACATATCCTTTCTATATCAAAAATTTGTCCCTACAAAGATAAAAATTGTTGCTAAAATGCTTTGTATTATTGCTTGTTTTGTCTTTGTGATTGTGTAGGTACGAATATTACATATAACACAAGAAAATGGTCAAATCCGGACAAACACGGACACGAGAACGAAAAGAGTGCAAAAGAGCCGGAAGATTGCTATCAATGGTCAATAAAGTCAATCCTTAGTCAATTGGTCAACCATGAAAAAAGACAAAATCCTCAAATATACCAAAACATTTCCCTAATTGTTAAACCTAATATCACCAAAAAGTCCCTAACCCTAATACCGTTATCTCCTTATAATAAAGAGATAACGGTCGTTATCCCTTTATAACTTAACCCTTTTTAATCCAAAACCAAAACACCCGGCCCAATCCCATTTCTTTTTATAAAAAGCCCAGGTCAATGACCCAATCCCCCGAGTCAAACACCCCTAACTAACAGTTAAAAAAGGGCGCGTAATCCCTTTTTACTGTTCATCGTCGTTCTCGACGAGTTACCCATCAAAAAACAAAAGTGTAATTCAAATTAACAGCGTGGCTTAATGATTCAAGCACCAAGGGTCAAGCTGGCAAAAGGAAACGTCACTTGAGGCTTTTTTGGTCAAAATTAAACACGACAAGGGTGGACACGTGGGCATGAAATAAGAGAACACATCATGAATTGGATTTTTACACTAAATTTTAGTTCAAAAAGAAGCACAAGTACTCTGGACACACGGAATGCCACCGTTGGCAATCCTTGTGTCATCATATCTATCCAAAACGGACCCATAAACGAGATCCAAAGGATTAAGGGCCTAAGATATGGATAAGAGGAGCGGGCTAGACTCCTAGAAGGCTTCACTTAAGGCACCTTAGAAATTGAGAGTCTTCACACACAGTAGAGGGAGTTAGTTAGATTAATTGTCACTTATGAAATTTAGTTATGTTAATTCCTTTCAAAATGTTTTAGCTTAATATTTACTTAATGTAATTTCTATTCTCTGTATTGTAATCAGCTGTTTTTATTAAATTCAAGTTTTCTTATTCTGCTCTTTACTCTTTCACAAGATCACTTGTTTTCAAACTTTGTTTAATAAGTTTTACTGTTAATAAGCTTTATAAGCTCATCTCAGCTCTCTAAGTCTCTAAGCTTGGATTGAGCTTAAGTTAATCATTAATCTACTTAAACAATCAAAATAAGCTTAATACCTATGCTTAATATAGATTTTGGTTGCTTGGATGATAAGCTTACTCTGGAGAGCTTATTGGACTAACTTGCTTTTCTTGTGATAAGTTAGGAGCTTGTTGTTGCTCTTTGAGAAATTCAAGCCTTTGTTTAGCCTAAGGCTTTTATATGTCTTCTTTAAATTTCAAGTCTTTAGCTTATAATTGCATTTGCTTATTGCTTGCTTATTGTGTTTATTCTTGTGTTATTTGCTTAATATGGTATGTTTGCTTATCTGTATTCAAGTTTTATAGTCTTCTATGATCATTAGTTTTATAATTTTGTCTCTTAATCTTAAAAATCAAAAAATTAGCTATAACTATTAGCTGTATTGATTCTGGCTTATTTGATTAGTGTTATAAGTTCTTAAGGTCTGTTATAAGTTTTTTAACCTCTCGGTATCTTGATTTTTTGTGCTCTAATCTCATTATCAAAGCTTTAAATGAATGGTTGACTTTAAAAGGGGTGTTTGGCATAGCAGTATAAATGAGAGTTGTAACTGCTTGTGACCTTTTGGTTCTTTTATTTGAATTTGAAATCTTTGTTAGGATTTTAAAGTTAAGAATTCTAGGTTAGTTTCTTATAGTTAAAATTAAGTGTTTATAAAGCTTTCTAGTCTAGACGTTGAATCTGTTAGCAATAATTTAGTCTAGTTTGTATTTTTTGCTTAATAGATTTCTAATTGATCTCATCACTAAATTTACTCTTAGTTTGTGGTTTTAATAATAAAGAGACAAGTTCCTTAACCTGCACTTGCTCTAGTTAAATTTTGGTCTCTTACATGCAAACTGCACCAGATAGTTTAAAAAGACAAGTAGCCTTTTTCATCATCAATTTTTAGAAGGTAATTGTAGGAATTAGATTTAGATATTTAGCACACAATTAGATCTAGGGTAATAGTTAATTGGTTTCAATTTGCTTTTTGAAGTTAAGCTCATTTGAGTATCTGTTTTTAGTTTTTAAAATAGCTTTTTGTCTTTTCAATTTCAGAAACCAAACTCAGATAAAACTAAGTGTTCTGAGTGTATAAGCTGTTTTCAACAAGCCTTTTCATTAAGCTCCTGAATTTCAAAATGGTTTTAAAAAGTTGTTTTAAGTAGTATTTTAGGTGTACTTTTTAGGGTAATAAGCCAAAAGCCCATAAGGATCCTTTAGCTTATTTAAAAATAAGCTCAAAGGTGCCTTAAAGGGCTGTTTGGTTAACAGTTTACACCATAAGTGCTTATTCCTTTATTCTAGCTTATCTGCTTATTGTTATGGCTTATTTAGGTTTAGCTTAGCTTATTAGTTTAGTATAATCCCATTTTAGCTTATTTAGTTTTGATTTAAGCTTATTTGCTTTCTAGTGTAAAATTTGAAGTGTTTTTAAGCTTTTTAGCTTTTTTGTCATTCTCGCTTATCAATTATGCTTATTTTAGTTATTATGTGCTTATTAGATATAGCTTTTAATTCGATTTAGCTTATTTAACTTTTCCCTTAGCTTATCAGCCTTTCTCTCATCTGCGGTCCATTGTCCTTCTAGCTTCCTTTAACCAGCTACCATAGGAATAAAAGGACCGTTTTGATGATATTTTCAAATTGAGGTTCAATACTAATGATATGGCACATGAACCTTTTTTCCAATTAGTGAAATTTTCCACCTCTATTACAGGAGTGACATTTAGCTGGCCACCCTATATTCTAGAGTTTATGGTACTTCTACTGCTGCCATTTTAGATGGATCTTGATTTTAAAAATCTTTGAGCCTTTATATATCCTTTTAAAGGGATTTTATAAACCAGAAGGCTCTGATACCACTTGTTGGTCCCTTGGAATCTGATATAAGGGTTATCAAATTAAACTAATCAGATTCCATAGCAACAAAGTAAGTTTTAAACAAATATATATGAACAATATAAAGAACAAGTTTAAAACACACCTAAGTACTTTTCAACGTATAGACTTTTATTAGAATCAAATAAAGAATCTATAACACACATTGCTTGAGGAACAGCAAGGTGGTTGAATGACAATTGGAGTGTTATCTCCTTCGAACTTAAACTCTAACCAAAGTTAAGAGAGTAAGAAAACAAACTACGTATGACTAAACTAAAGCTTCAGCTTCAGTAGTGCCGTTTAGTTTATTTGAGAGATAAATGAACTTTTCAATGTGTATCACATTAATTGGAAGAGATAACATTTACTATGGGAATCCCTTTCCTTTTATAGGCAAAGGGATTATGGTTTATAACTTTAACCTACACTACGTGGAAATCATTAAATGGGTGGTTGAACCTACCATTTAATGCTCGTTTGCTTTATAGTACCAGGTACAGTCCTTTAAGAAAAGTTGTTGTACTTCTATTCCAACTTTAAAAGTTACTTTCCCAAGAAGATTGTTTTATTTCTTTTGACATAAAGCAATCTTTTTCCCGCCTTGTAAACCTTCTAGAAGTGAAATAACACGTTTCAACTTCTGTTAAGGAGATGGACAACGTTTAGCTTGGAATTGTCAACCAAGCTGAACTAAAGCTCTTTCCAAGAGTCCTTCTTCAGTTTTTGTACCGCTTCATAGACTGAAGTGAAGATACTTCCCAATCTTCTAAGGACCTGAAGAGTTGACGCTGAAGAAGCTTTAAAGACTCAAACTAAAAACCTTCAGTTTGAGAAATACGTGGAGGATTTTATGTTTAAATCTACAGAAAGACGTAAGGGCTCAGGAACTGAACCCAACACGTACAAATGATTTAACAATATTCTTCACACATCAACTCTTATTCATCACTTATTTTCGATTTTTTTTATTGTTTGTTATTTTTTTCTCTTTTATTTTTTTTCTACATCTTTTTTTAATCCACTCTTCACGGTTACACAACTAACAATTCCCCCACACTTAGAATAAACATACACCACAAAAAAATACAAAATCAAAAGGTTGTCTCCTTCATCTTCGGTAAAATGGCACGACACTTATAGCAAAGAACGAATAAACTATTAATGAAAAATCATTCGAACATACCAAGCAACTAGCAACCAACCGTTTAGAATTTCAACATAAGGTAAGGCTAGGCTAAAGGTTATATATTTTTGTATTTTGTTTTAGTGGGCTAAAAGAAACGAAAAGAATGGCTCAGCGGGTTAAACTAGGGGTATCTAGCACTAAAGATGAGTGCTACAGAAGGGTTTTATTTATGGGTGGTTAGCTAATCAGTGTAATTAGCTAAAAGACTAAATAATATGTTAAATGGATGGCTAATTTGGGTTAAATCCTAAGTTGCCTCTTTATCACATAAAAATACCTATATCACGTGAACGCAATCTCACTGTGGTCTCGTAATGATTTCAAGCACAAGTTCTAGAATCAATAAATCACCAGCACACTCATAAACAAAGAAATTAAGCATAAAATGTTGGGTTTGTGCTCATGTCATACGAATATTTATACGGCTGGAAATACGTGAGCCTACAAGGTCACACACGTTATACATTTAGGTATCACTTTATTAATGTGAATAATAATATAAATGTATATTTATTATTTATATTAATATATGATTCAACGAATGAACACTAACGGTCGTTAATTAGTTAATTAATTGTGACTAACTAATAAGGCTTTTTAATTAATGGGTAATTAAATGTAATTAACCATAAATAATTAGAAATGTCAAAAAGTCAACCCCAAGGGGGTATGGACTTAGTTCGACCGGTTAGAGATAGCCCAAGGGGGTTTGGATTGGGTTTTGAGCTATCTTTTCCTACAAGGTATCTATTTTAGGTAAACCCTAAATACATCCCTATATAAGGAGGATCCTAGAGCTCATTATTCTCATCCCTTATTTCTTCCTCTCCTTGGTTTGATCATAAACAAAGAACCCTTAGGATTTTTGTGTTTTGATTTCTTGGTGTTCACATATTCATTGGTCAAGAACTAGCATTCGGGTGATACTGCTAGACGTGTAGTGTATGAACTTCATGGAGGTTACTTCCTTTTAGTAACTAGAAGTAGTTTTCAGTAAAGCACGTTTATTACACACGCGCGTGTACTTCAAGATCCTCGTTCTTCACTAGCTTGGTTGCTAACGGTATGTTTCCTTATTTATCTTTTATATGTTAATTATTTGTGCTATATATATCGATCCGCTGCGTAGCTCGTAGAATATTATGTGTAATATTATTTGTTATTAGATAACAATTTCCAACATAAAAGATGTATGCTATATGCAGGCTCAAAATCCTCACATATCTACTGGAGTGGTTATAAATGCGCAAGTAATGTCATCGATCCCAAGTCGGATCTGCTCAATCAATCGGAACACATCTCTGGTTTCAAAAACTTTATTCATTTACTATGTTTTATTCTAATATATTAACCTAAGTGGCAAATAAAATTAAAAATAAGATTGGACTTTTAGATTACCGAGGGCGAACAAAAGTTTAAACTTTTAAGAACGAGTCAAAATTTTCCAATTCATTCCCCCCTCCCCCCACACTTAAGTTGAGCATTATGCGTAGTTAGAAAATAACTTAAAAGTAGGATAACTGAGAAAATTAAATATAAGAGAAACGAGACTTCCCGGGGCTCTTAAGTGCTCGGTTGAATTCTAAAAGATACGGCGTGAAACAGAACGCCATCACAAGCATGCGAATTCAATCATATATAATATAATGCTCCAAATATATAAGTCCTAAACCGATAAGCTATCACCACCAATCCAAGCTCCACCTATTTATTTAATCTGCAAAATAGATACAACTACAAAAAAAACATAAAATACCAAAGCACACTTTCGTAGGCACCACGATTGCATTTAGCGCATGCAACAAGCTTTTAAACCTCTCGGTATCCCGAGTGGATGAGTTATAGTCTCGTGAGGGTATCCAACGAACACACTCACAAAGTTCAAAAACAATTTTTTTATATTACACAAATCAAGTAAGAAGCACATAGGCCTTATGCGCGTCACACCTATCAAACTGTAAAGTTTTTCGTTTTATATATATTTTTATATTTTTCTCTTTTAAAACTTTATTTATTTATTATTTAGTAAAAACAAGCACGCATAAAACATTACGAAATGAAAAATAAAATAAGAAGGAAAATATAATTACTATTGTTCAAACATTCAACGCATACGAAAGCAAAAATAAAGGCGAAAAGAAAATATTTTTGGATTTTAGATTTAAGGACAAACATATATCAAGCATACACTTTTTATATAAGGTATGAAAACTTATTACGACTAACAAAATACAAAGAAGAAAACAAATATATTGTTTTTTGGGTTTTTAATTTTTATAACAAACACAAATCAAACACGTATAAAACAAATAATTAACAAAATTATTATTTATATATATATTTTTTACTTTTTTATTTTTGCAGACCATAAGTGCATCGCACTTAAAAGAAAGTCCGGTTATTTATGACCAACTTTTTATCATTATTTCAAATATTCGAAAGATAAGCACGGCAAAAATTAACAAAAGTGCGCCGCACAACAACATATGTGCGGCGGTTTTTATTATGACAGAAACTTTATTTAGTTTTTTCACATATTATTTAGTTTTTTCACATTTTATTAGTTAACACAAGTTTATTAACACAGAACAAAAACACTAACAAACAAACACAGATACACAAGCACACAATAAAAAGGTAAATAAGAAAACTTTTTTAGATT
>BQNB010165237.1:2795-14245 GCA_026074375.1 Tanacetum coccineum | reverse complement strand
ATCCAAATAAAATAATCCGGATGATAACGAATTTGGGCGAACCCCAAATCAATCCACCCCGATCGAGGTCAAGTAACTACCTCCGGACGAGCCCAATCAACCAAACACCGGACAAAATTAATCCGGATGAGCAAGCAACCCCGGACGCACGCTAATACTCCGGACGAAGAATACTCCGGACGTACGCGAATAATCCGGACGAAGTAACTACCTCCGCACGCGATACTCCGGACGAGCAAAAGGCACTCCGGACGCACTCTGGACGAGGTAACTACCTCCGTACGTGGTCACCTCCGGATGAGGAACGAGTACACCGGACGCGCGAGCACACCTCCGGACGAGCAAAACCCACTCCCGACGAACACAAAGGAAATTACCTCCGGGCGAGCACAAAGAAACACCACACCCGGATGAACCAATCACCTCCGGATGAAAATAATTAACTTCCGAACGAAACCTCCGATCGAGGCAACAACCCCGATCAACTCCGGACGAGACCGCCGAAAGAGAACAAAAAAAAAGAACTTTATGGGTGTAGGTGAAAATTTTAATAAGAAGAGAGGAGGTAAAAGTGAGAAGTAAGGATGATATTTATAATACCTTGGGAAACCTAAGAGTTGGAAGGCTTGGACCATGTTGGTCCGGAGAAGCCCATAGCATACGGGCTAGGTGGTACGGACACGTCCCGATAGATCCCGTAGCAACGGGCCAAAGTAATGACATTCTCGCTTCGATTTTGCGTGGAAAAAAAAAATTCGACATATCCTAGGTCGACTAGACAAGTCTTCTCCTTTTTTAAGTCTAGCATCAACTATCTAACAATACGTTAATACTAGACTAGGGGGACATGATGAGGTATGGTCTCCTCCGAATGCTTAGGGGGAGACAATCACTATTAACTCCTAATTTTCCTAAGGTAAACTACTCCATGTTAGAACGGTCCACTGGAATAGCTGGGGTGACGAAGGCCACCTTAGGTCCAGAGGTAATAACTAAAGAGTAGTAGCTTCCTATGAGGTAAGTTAATAGCTAGTCCCTTCAGGAGGCAAGGACCAGTCAGTCAAGAATAGCTAGTCTCCTCAGGAGGCAAAGACCAGCCAGTCAAGAATAGTTAGTCCCCTCAGGAGGCAAAGACCAGCAGTCAAGAATAGCTAGTCCCCTCGGGAGGCAAGGACCAGCAAGAATAGCTAGTCCCCTCAGGAGGCAAGGACCAGCAGGTCAGGAGCAGCTAGTCCCCTCAGGAGAAAAGGACCAGCCAGTCAAGAACAGCTAGCCCCCTCGGGAGGCAAGAAGCAGCATTGTCCCCATCAGAGCTAGTACACTGACGACTGACGTACGATGTACGAATATCACAGACGTCTGGCCCACAACAAGTACTTGAGCACGAAGACAACTTGGACCCCGAGGACAAAGTCTGATGCATGCCAGCGACTTACACGCTTCCCCTAGAAGACAACCTGGACATACAAGACAAAGTCTGATACATGATAGCGACTGACGTGCTGCCTCTAGAAGACAACTTAGCTTCCACAATACTTGTGTCTTGGAGCTAAACCCAGGTAGTATATAAAGAACTATTCACACACATGAAGAGGTTAAGTTTTACACACACACTTCTCTTTATTCTTTCTAGTTTTCTCTCACTAAAACTTATACCAAGCATACACTTACTCTCACGCCAGAGCTTGGTCTCGGATTCAAAACCCGGGGCGAGCTAACGGTGTTCTTTCTTATTTCAGCCTAAGAGACGAAGGAGTAGCAGCGGAGCCTCCTAAGGATCAGGGCTGAAGAGCATCTACGGAAATTTGCTCGAACATTGGAGAGGTCCACACAAACCTCTTTCTCAATTAATCGGCTAATCTAGTTCTCCAAACCATTTAATTTACTAAACAACCATATACCTATTTATCGTTCAACATAAATTAAAAAATCCTGAAAACCCGCTTCTACCCATGAAACCGCAATTTGTAGCACACAATAGAAACAAGCCAATATTTAACATGAATAAACGGCTCTCTGCCTTTTTTCCTTTAAGCGTTCAAAAAGAATCACACGACTTATGGTTCACAGCAATACCAATACGTTTAAAGTTGTAAAACAAAAAAGGAAAAGAAATCCTGCAGCCGTTACAACATTAGTACAGCCCACGTTCTTACAGACGACATGCAGTTGAGGTATTCGGGTCAGATTCTTGACTATACACCCCCTCCTCTTTGTTGGCTTATCACCCCCCGACAACATTACATACATCATGACCCATTCATTGCTTTTTTTCATTTAGCGAACACCAAATATAGTATATCCAGTTACATTCTTTTTGCCTGTACATAATCTTAGAAAAGTCAAATATGCTTCCAGAACCGCGTTACAAAAAAACTTCTTATCTCATTTCACAGCCCACTCCCACCCTGTGACAATCACCATTAAAAAACCACCATCATTTTCGAAATCTTTATAAGATAATCCTGTTTTTAGAGCATCGTGCACATATGTAAATTTTTATAAGTGAGCCATCTTTAGAAACATACCGGTACAAGTCTATTTCTTGAAAATTTCAAGAAACTGTTCTTCCGTAGCAGATAGATGCTATGTACAAATTCTTGGACCATTTCTCCTGTGGAATGCAAGAATCGGTCAAATAAAATTAATCCATTGTTGATTGGCACACTTTAAACTTGGTTACTATTTAAAAAAGAATATAGACTACCTTGACATGGGTACTGGGAAAAGCAGATGTTCTAAGAGTTTCTTGAGTGACATCTTGTGATCTCTTCTTGGAGGTACTGAGAATGAAAGCAGCTTGATCTTCGGTTGCAGCTGCTGCAGTTATCCGGTATCCGTTTTCCCATCTTCTATGAATCCCTTCACTGGGATACAAAAAATCAAGTTCAACCACCTGCAAATAAACCACAAAAATTCATAAGCTTCAAACAGACAATGGACCATTGAAAATAAGGAATAACAATGGGAGTATACCTGATTAGAGTAAGTTGCATCTCGAGACATGACGATGCCCCATCGACTACCAGCTGTCGTCATTGAGGTTACCAAAAACCCTTCTTTCCATTTTTTGTTAATCCACTTAAACGGAAAAACGTCGCTCACTTTGTATGATTGTTGTGTGTATGTCGTTCCTACAAGTAGTTCAGAAAAAGAGAAACGCAATTAATGACAAATCAAAAGTCACAAAAGATAGCGCTGTAAATAAACACTAAAAATACAAAAGATATTTGTATACGTTTATATCTAATATTCAAAATTAAATTAAGGTTAGGCTTAACATTGATTTACATATAACTACTACTCTGTTTACTAAGACTTCACTTGTTCGGCATATTTATAATAACTAGTTGGTTACCCGCGCATAGCGGCGGCAATAAAAAATTTACTAACGCAACTCTTTATGCAATTTCCGACCCGCTTAGTAATTTCGTTTCACAACACTTTAAATGTATGTGTTCGTTTGGGTTTCCCGTAGCTTTCCCGCAACACCATATTAACATCATCATTCTCGCATGTAAAAAGACAACACCTTCTCCGAAAGTATATAATTTTAACGTATCAAGTTTATATTTAATTAAGGTTAAAGTTGTAAAAAATATAAATCAACATAAAATAAACCCACTAAAAATGTAAAAAACAAAAAAATTATAAAAATATATCAAATGTATGTTGAATTAAAAAGCACAAAATTTTAAAAAATATGGTGAAATTAGATCATAATAAAATTAAATTGATAAAAAGATATTTCAATTTGAAAATAAAAGTGATTTTTTAATAAAAAGATGACACATGTCACTTTTTGATGTGGTTCCCTAAAATGAGATGGATGGTCAAGATTGCATCTCCTTATCTTAATTTTTAATGGGTCCCACATTATAAATGCTTTATATAGTAGTATAGATATAGAAGTATAGAAGTATAGATATTTATTCTTTTGCACATTTAGTGATGCCTCTTTTCGTTTATCAATTACAGTACCATGTACAATGTAACCACTGATTGAATTTCTCGAACCTTTAATTTTGTATGTATTTATTATTAAGCAGACATTGAAAGTCAATGTAGAGCAACTAATAAGAAAGATAAGCACACTAATTAAAAACATCTATTCCAGGTATGCATATAATTAAATTATATTTGCCTTGTATGGATTAGATATCAGACTTTCCGATATTAAATGAAGAATTAAAAAATAATTCTTACCCTTTGACATCACCACCAACGCGCTACCATTTGTTGCACCAGCGAGAGACGTGATGTAATAATTCTTCTCCCATTGCTCCATTATCCATTCCTTTAATACAGAAAAACAACTACAAATATTTAATATGCCAAGAAACGATTACTAATTGTATCATGAAAAAACAAGATTAGACTAGTTTTACCTTGTGCAAGAAAACAGGGGAAAGCTCATAAACTTGTGAAGTGAACCCTGTGCCGGCATCCATAACAATAGCCCATAAATTAGCAGAAGAAGCGACGCAACTAATATTCAGACCATCATTCTTTCCTTTTTCAACATGTTGATGGAGTCTTGCATCCATTACATTGTAGTAGTACCTGAGGGTTTACAATGTTTTGACCAAAAAGCGATGTTTGAATCAATCCCAGGTAGATACATAGCAATTGTATAAAGAACGAAGTTTCAAGGACTCAATATAGAATGTTGGCAAGTGCTTACAGCAAAACATGATCAAGAAAATGGCAACCTCTAATAAAGTACTTGATTTGGGATTTAAAATAGCACACTTGCGGTAAACATCAACACCATTGACAGGATTAGGGTTTTGGGGATCCCAGCATGCAAATAGACACTATCATAATCTTTTATGGGTTAGAAGCAAAAATGGCAACAAACTTATTGTCATAACTTCGGATATGGTCACTACTCACTAGTATGAAATTCACGATGAAGTATCTTTAACTAAGAAAAAAGATAATTTCATGGTAGATTATGCAAATGTGTTTGCCAATCCTGTTTCTACGCCGGACCTAAGTAAGAGCAAATAATGCAAACAACTTGGTCTATGATAACCTAAATGAAACCTTTTGCAAAATTTAAGCCTTTAGTATGTTATTTTCAACTTCATTGACCAAATTAGAAATTACAAGAAACGCGGTGGAGATTTTTTTGGCAATTATCCTATTTTCCACGTGCATACTTCTATAACAGATCTTATCCGTCACAAACTTAGATTTCCGTAACTGTATCATTTACATAACTCAACATTTTAAATGTTATCAAAGGTAACGACCCAAAATCAGGGTTTAAAATATATTTAATTAATTAACGAATCGGAAGACCATTGCACTTTTAAGAAGATGTAATGTAACTGATATGAGTACAAGATCGAAGTATATGTTTGATAATCTTGTTATTGAAGTAACAAAAAAAATCATGTAAGTGAAAAATCCAAATACATAAATGATTATATGTTTGACTTATATTTGTCGCACCTCTGTTTCATTGGCGTTCGTGAAGTATAAATAGAAATCCATTGAGTCGCCGGAGTGCCCAGCCGAGTTTTCTTCCTAGGCTGAGTATCTTCCTCCAAATCAATAAGCAACCTACCCCTTTTTTGCCCCACCTGAACACAAAAGTATCTAGAGTTACATAAAGAAGCATAACAAAATCCAAAACTTCATACATTTTTGTTGTCAAAATCACACCTTCAAGGCGCCATCTATTCTGATTGGCCGCAAAGATGCACTTGAAACTAGGCAGTTTTCAAAAAGGGCAATAAGCTTCAAGTAGTTCGGTTCTTCATCAAATTTCATGTTGGTCACCGTTTCAAGAAATAGTTTGAAAGGTGATGGACAAAGATAGCAAAGTAATTCTGGAGACGTTGCCATCTTCTTTTTACAAACTAGAAACCCTTTGTTTTCTCCCTGCAGTCGAAAAATTCTTAGGATTTTAAGCATTACATCCAAGATAGAATCATCACATAAAACCCAAGAAATCTTGAAACACATGCTGGTTTACCCTAAACCAAGTATGAGACAGTTCAAGAAAAAAACCCAAGACAGCCAAAAGCACCAAGCTTAATGAATGCAATGATCAAAATCAATAGAATAAAAAGTAAACAGCTTTAGGACGAGCTTAAAATGACACCTTAAGGCCCGTTAAATTAAACGCACCAACTATAAAATTAATCCGAGTTCTGGTTGATAAAAGATATGTACGGTGATATAAAGAATAAAGACCAAATTCCCGGATAAAGAAACAGATGAAAAGATACGATAGCAAGTAGATTTTAGTGACTTTGAACGCACTTGCACACAACATACCTTAAAATATGAAATCTTGATACAGTTCAAATAAACCCCAGAAAACCAGCTTTAAAAAAAGGAACAATAAAATTACATAAAATGAAAATGTTACAACGTTGTGAACCCTGAAATGATTCGCTAAAAAACCGTGAAACTGAAAGCACCAAGCTTTGTTCGATTCCCAATTTTGGAAAGTCCATTCTGATTATACGTTTTCTTTAAAAGACGAAGAAAGTTTTTTTACTGATAAAGATGCAACGAAACTCACAATAAAGCCTTGCCATGGAAGCTTTCCCCTGAGAAGAAATATTAGTGTATACGCCAAAGACTCAAGATCGTCCCTTCTGCTTCCCGTCCTCCCTAAATGTGCATGTACGCTTGCATAACGCACTGTTCCCCTGTCAGAAGAAAGCCCAACATATTATAAACAGAACTAAGCCAAGAAACACAATAATGACATTTACAACCATATATATCGCTTGGGGATTCTTCAACAGATACAAATTTTACCTGAAAACATCAGGCTTTTGGTCATAATCAACATGATTCCCAGATGATGTGTCCCTCCATTTTGATGCTGAAATACAAAATACATCAAGCCATCAGCAAGTACTTTTCTATCTTGTATATAATTAATAACACAATACAATAAGTAGAAGAATCCTACCTAAACCAAGATCAACCAAATACAGCTTTTTCTCATTTGGCGTCCCGGGCTGACCGAGCAAAAAGTTTTCAGGCTTTACATCTCCATGAACAAAACTGAGAAAAGAATACAATTTAAAATCACATATTGTTCATGATAAATAATAAATACTTATCCAAGAAGATTTATTTTTGCATGGGTACCCTCTTAAATGAAGCTGCTCTAATATCGATAACGCTTCCACTGCTATACAGGCAACCATTTCTTCAGAGAGACTGTCAAAGGAAACAAATTTTGAACTCATATACAACTTAAGGACGAAAAAAGGAACTTGAAAAATATAACAATAATTCACGTACATTTGGTTGCTAGAGTTCCAAACGTCCCATAAACTCGGGCCTAGTTTGTCCATAACCTGGATAAAAAAACTCAAGCATCATAAGCAACATTGAATCACAAGCACAAAGAACAAAAAGTCAAGAGAACTCACAAGGATATAATAGTCTCCTTGGCGGCCTTTATGATGGACCATCGGAACTCCGTAACACCCATTGAGGGTACTTCAAGTAGAAAATAACTTAATTAGCATTTAGGATGCCTCTTTGTCTGTTACTAATAAACTAGAACATCACGCACCTGTAAACTTGCCACTCATAAGGAGGACCATAACTGCATCCCTTGCCATTTCGGTGTTCCAACTTCAAAGCAACCTACATCCCAATATGTTTATAAAATCAGCCAATGCAATACCAATAAAACTTGTAAACAACAGCATACCTCAAGAGCATCAGCGCCTGTGTTTCCTGAGCCACCGCTCACCCTTCTCCCTACATAAACTTGACCAAATCCTCCTTTCCCGAGCTTTCTTTCTAACTTGTATGCCGGAGAATTTCCAACTTGAACCTGAGCAAAGATTGTGTCAAAGTTTTAATGATTGTACCAACATCAAAGTTCATTAATTTTTTTTATCATAATGATTTTCGTTTCATATTTCCTCACTCATGAAGCAAAAGTGATACTTTCCGAATCATGATTTAAAGGCTATAACAAATGTCAATTAATTGCATTTTGATTGTTAGATGGTAATTTATGATTCAGAATGTTCATTATGTCGTCAATGAAGGCGTATATTTGGAAGATTTCCTATTAAACCAACTAGAGGTCCTTTTGGATTAATAACAAGACAAAACTAGAAGTACAAATTTGTGTGATTACCCTTTCAGGAAGCGGACTTGTGCTTCCTTCATCTTCCGCATCAGCAGCTAACTTTTCCGCACTTTTACCAACAACTAACGGATTTAAAGTTCCAACATCCAAATTTAAAGGTGTCCGACCAACTCCCCCTCCAAATATCTCGGGGTTTTTATCTTGGTCTGTTGGTCGACTCCCTCGGCCTCTGCCAGCTGGCCTCGGCATTGGATAGGGATATGCGGGGGCCACTGGACCGGCGACAGGTGCTTTTGGTGCCGGATTTTTGGTTCGACGGGTACCACGCCGAGGATTCGGGGCTAAAACAGGAGCTGCATTATTTTCAACATTATTAGCTTTTTTGGCTTGGCGAACTCCACGTCTCAAATCCGGCATCTTCTTCCATGCACAAATAAATATCCCCCGACCTCCACGGAAGATATACTTATTAAGCCTGAGAAAAAGGAAACAAAAATTCAAAGTTATACGTGCTTCATTTCAAAATTTTACCACAAAAGCCTGGTTCCAATTAACGAAATCACCATGAAATTTGCAAAATCTTAGATAAAGGCCGTAACTTTTGATACGTATAACTCACTATAAGCATTAACAAACCACAAGTCTTTCGACATTTGGTTCGAAAGACCATAAACTAACTCAGAACTTAAATTATGATCTTTTTATGCATCCATCGTATATCTTAACATCAATGTGCCAAAAATTATCCAATTGAATGTTTGAATGGTAGGATTTTTTGGAAAAAAGCTATAAGATGAAAATGGTTGCCCTAGGATAATCTCACTCTTTCTCGTCATCCGACCGTCAGTATTATTTATTTCTATACAAAGCTTCCATTCGGTTATGTATGTCATATATTCTTATCGCAATGTTCTGTCATAATGAATACTAATTTCCTGAGTATCTTATAGTTTCAATATTAATACTATCTCCTACAACGAAATATACTTCCCCCTTCGGGTATTCTACCATCTTAAACATGAAAACCGTAACGATCAAAGAAGCAAGCACCCGAATCAGTTAACTAATTTGAATCAATTTCATAAATACAACGATCGCATCTATGCAATTACAACTACGTAAATATCGCTAACACTGCTTATCAGAAATAAAACAGATGTGTTTTGATGTCATTTCCAGTAACACACAAAAACAAATCAGCGAAATGAAACAATAACTAAGCAAAAATGATTTGAAACAAATGTTGCAAAAGGTTTTATAGACCAAAAAAGTTCTAATTACATTCATTTTTTTTCGAAATGAACTTTCCCAATAATCATCCAAACTTGTTCATGATTACAAACTGATCTCTAAAACATCAATCACTAAAAAAACTAATCTTTAATCTTCAAAAAGCACATAACTTACAAGAAATGACCAAAGTCAATCTAAATTCACTCAATTTTCAAACAACAATCAAATAAAGCAATCTCCTTTTTTTAATAACATAACTTTACCATCAAAATCATAAATCTTGATGAGATCAATCAATCCACAAACAAAAACTGATCATCAAATAATCCAATAAAAATTATCAAAACCCATTTGAATACAATCAAAACCTATATAAAAAACATAAACAAAAATGTCAGATTCAAAGAAATAACCAAAATCAAAGACAAAGATTATACCTTTAAAGTAAAAAATTAACAACTACCCAGATTATAAAATCGAAAAGGGTATTTTAAAACTGAATCAAATTGATAGGAAAATTGATCAAAAATGATGATTGGATTTGTGAGAGGTCGGTAAGTGTGTGTGTGTGTGTGTGTGTTGGGATATGGCGCATGGAAAGACGGTGTAATGTACGTATGGGGCGTACGATAGCAACGTCTCTTTAAGTTACACCATTGTTGTTGTTGTTGTTGGGTTGGTTTTGTGTTTATCAATGGACAATGGTTGGCTGGCTTCTATGGTAATGTCTTGTAACTTGCAAGTACACTAGTGTGGCCTTTGTACTTTCATTTCTTATTTCGTTGATGCTTAAATGGGCTAATTCTTGATGTGTTTTATGGCTTTTCTGTGGGCTCTTCTTTTGAACTTGTGACCCGACCCGAACTATAAGACCGAGTATATGAGCCCGACCCGCAAGTTAGGTTTTTTGTGAGACATAATGGTCAAACGATCTTTTTAGAATCGGAAACTTGATTGTTACACTGGTTCTTCTTGTGAAAAAATGAGTTGTTTGCTGATAAAAATGTCAAAAAGTATACTTACTAATAGGATTGTAACAAATAGCACACTATAAGGTTGATTCTATAATATAGGAAATGACTAAACCATGTGTCAATCCAAAGATGGTATAGGTATATTTTATGTTGATTTACAGATATGTCTCATTTGTGTATATTAACGTTTTCCAAATGTTAATCACTGTACATAGGCAGTGATTGAACATTTGGTAAATGTCAAAAACATCACGCAAACTTTGTTGATGTTACAAATTATACCTTAGATATTTTTGTGAGGCATAATGGTCAAACGATCTTTTTAGAATCGGAAACTTAATTGTTACACCGGTTCTTCTTGTGAAAAAATGAGTTGTTTGCTGAAAAAAAATGACAAAAAGTATACTTACTAATAGGATTGTAACAAATAGCACACTATAAGGTTGATTCTATAAAATAGGAAATGACTAAACCATGTGTCAATCCACAGATGGTATGGGTATATTTTTATGTTGATTTACATATATGTCTCATTTGTGTATATTAACGTTTCCCAAATGTTAATCACAGTACATAGGCAGTGATTGAACATTTGGTAAATGTCAAAAACATCACGCAAACTTTGTTGATGTTACAAATTATACCTTAGATATAATATATAACTAGATGTATAACATTTAGCAAAAATGCAGACCTCAAACGTTGACAAAAAACAATAAATAATTGCTGAAACATTATTAAACATCTTTTTAAATTTTATAATAATACAAAATATTTTTGAAACTCATTAAGTTTTAATTTTTAACATTTATTATATTTCAAAACTCTCCTCTTAAGTTTAAGAATAACACAAAAAATGCCCTAAACATGTTAAATTTTGAATTTTACCTATCCTAAAGTTCGGTTATACAACAAATTAGCCCCCTAAACTTTATATTTTACTTATTTACGTCAACATTATTGTTAACCTTTATTATTAAACGAGGATTAATACCCGCACTTAGCTGCGGGACATTTTGTATTAAGCATTTTTAATTCGAGGTTCGTAAACATTGTGCGTGGTGTCGTTCATTTCTATTTTTTTTTAATTTATAGGATCAAAATGGTGGAGTAGCCTGGTATCATTACAATATATATAGATATATACATATATATAT
>BQNB010165235.1:0-11305 GCA_026074375.1 Tanacetum coccineum | reverse complement strand
GTTAAGGAGTTTATATATATAGCCCGTCTCCAAGTCATAATACAACACCTCCTTAACTTTCATAAATTGACACTCTCCTCCCTTATACTCCTTTAGTTCGACCGGTCACAACCAACACCCCACGGGTTTGGTTTTTGTACTAACAAGTCCTTAACTTGTTAATATATTTTAATTAATTCTAACGTTTAACGTTGTAATTAAAGACCGTTAAATTATTTCGTGAAACATATTAATATAATTAATAAAAATATTAATTACATTAATAAACGTATTCTCTGCGTAAATGCGTGCGTCCCCATAGGCTCAAATAATTCCTGGACATATATAATTTATATTTTGTTCATATTCCAACAATTATCTTAGACAGTAACTTGGGAAAAATTTAAAAGATCTTAACGGCGCAAGATTGTTTTTATGAGACTAAACTAAGCAGACCATGGCTGATTATTAGGATTAGATTCTATAATCCCAAAGACAAGAATAATTTATGAGGACGGATGCAATAAGCACATGCCAACTGCAAATATTGGCCCTAACGTGCTTCGGACCAATGGAAAAGATTTGCATACTTGTTGGTTCCTTGCAACTTAATCATTATAATCCATATAACCTTGCACTTTGGCAAGCGTTACAACTACAACTCAACTAATTTCGTTTCATTCTGGTTGAGCTAAACCATCTCAAATCAAATCAAACCAATAAAACATATGAAACTAATGTTGTACGTAACTAATTTTGGTAAATTACCAATATAGAGATAGTGCCAATTTGTTTGTTCCAAATTTAAGGATTATGACAATTTAAGTCCCTGTACTTTTTGAGTTCTCGATAAAAGAAAAATGAAGTTCAAATTTTGGTTGTTTCAGTTTGAGTGTCAGTGACGAACATTTCCCGTGGTTAAACCTAGTGACAACGAGTTTCGTCACTGAATTGTTCCTTGTGATGAAAATTAAGTGATCGGGTTTTTCTCGTCACTATAAGGCCTTAATAGTAACTAGATTAAATGTCGTCACTAATTTTTCTGTCATTAATGTTTTTTTTTTGTAGTATATGCTTTAAATTCATTGTCATCATTAATCACTATGTCTCTTTCTAGTCTACAAACATGTCATAACAAACTTCTTTTCTCATATTTTCCACAAAACAGGAAAAGGGCATTAAAGAGGATAAAACTTTTGTAGAAAAAGGAAAAATCCTACCATTTGAACATCTATAGATAAAGAAAATTTCATGTGATAAATCATAAATGTATGCGGCAATAAATAATTGACAATGGCATCCAACTTATAAAAAGCCACGAGTCATTTAGACCCGTGCGATGCACACGGGTTGTATCTAATTGTTCTTTGCGTAACGTGCGATGCACCGTTCTTGTTCATCTGGTCCTTGCAGTTAAGGAACACTACTTCAATGGCCTTAGGTGTTGGTTCAATGTCAGAATCCTCCAAATTTCTATCGTTGATTATGTGACAACACAAAAAAATATAATTAGACAAATAATTAAAAAAATGCTACTACTAAATTTGGAATGAAAATAGGCTTGGGCTGAGAAAAAAAGTTAATTCGGTGTTTTTACGTGGTGCTCATTGCTTATTACATTCATCGTGACACATGACCGACCAAAGCTCGTATTTGTTTTTTATAGAGCTCTCCAGCTCAGATATTCGGACATGCTTAAGCTGCTCAAGGTGATGATTAGATAACAGCTCAAGTGAGATGATATTGCGCATTTCAACCCAAAAAGGACTGTGAGGACCTGTTATGTACATCATGCATTTATGCACGAAACACTTTGTGTATGAAAAGTTTGTTGCTGGTGTCATTTCGTATATATCTCAATTACCACCAAGTGAAACCAACTGTTAACAACAAAAAACAAGTCAAACTAAATTTCTATAATCTCACTATTGGTCATTATATCATTTATCTAGTTAAATACATATAAGAATGTCACTATTGTTCATTATATCCTTTAGCTAGTTAAATAATCAGCATTAGTATCATACAATCACTCACATAATTTTGGTTTCTAGTTTAGGATGATAAAATGCACTAAGCTATAAAAGTGCACATAGCCAATAAGAGCAGACATTCCAACAATGCCTATATTTAACAATGCCTATCCATTATATGATGTGGGACAAACATAAAAGACCTATCGATGCTCATTTAGCATCACATTCCTAGGCTGTAAAAATGTATTATTTTACAGCCACCCAATAGAGCCAAATGAATGTTGGACATCCCTGTTAAAGCCTCACCAAAATCCCTTCCTCCCAGACAACGGAAAACGAATGACCCTACACCTTCAATTGCCCTTTCTTATAGCATGCTATGCACACCTGCATGCTAGCATGTTCGACGTCAACAAACGCTATATTGAGCTGCTCATTCTCAGGTAGATCGGTCTTGTAAATACCATCAGACAAAGCAGTAGCGGTTGTTTCGTGCATCTACCGAAGAGGATGCAACCCATCTATGCTAGCAACATCCATAACATTCCTTTGAAAATCAGTGAAATAAATAGGTGTCCTGATGCAACAGTCCGCAATCGAACCCACATGGTCAGCGTGCTTGTTTAAGCTCTCATCGTTAATGGTGGCTAGATACGGGGAAATTAGTCTTCCTTCATGTCAACTGAACCTTTGTATCTATGAATCGTTGCATGTCCTTCACGACCTGACAGTAACAATAGTATATCAGTAACTAATAAAGTTAAGGGGACGTATGGATTTTAGATTTGGGTCTGATTATTTGATCATCAATTTTTGATGCTGGATAAACAGATTATGTCTTTGCTAAACAAAACTGTTATTGACGCTTATTTTTGTATTCTTTTTAAAAAAAATCTAAATTTGCCAAGCATCCGCAAATCTTAAGATTTAATTATTACAACCTCAATCAACATACGCTGATAAGCATATAAAGGTTTACTAACAAAGGTACCCCGTAGTGATACGGGAAAGCAGAATTACTATAACATGTGCATGCCATGACGCCTATTCAGTTCCTCCTACTTTTGGCCCATAGAGCTACAACAACAACAACAACAACAACAACAACAACAACGATACCCAATCCCGCCAGGCGGGGTATGGGGGAGGTGAAGTGTAGACAGTCCTACCCTTACCCTTGAACCCTTAACCATTGACAGGGATAAAGAGACTGTCTTCCCCGGTGTAGAGCCACCGCTAAAGAGATAGGGGAAGAGAGAGAAGAGAGAGAGTGAGAGAAAGCCGTAAATTTCTTAAATAGTTTTTTATATTTTTATTTATTTTTATATAACGATATCAAACGAATGAAAATTGGGACAAGATGCAAAAGGCAAGCAGATGCACAAGCAAACATTACAAGCAAGACGAGCAAAAGCAAAACAACGAAAACATAAGAGCACAAAGCAAACGAACAAACACGGGAGGCAAAGCAACAAAAACGAGCAGGAAAGCACAAAAAGAAAAAAAAAGCAACAACCAACAGCAAACGGGCAAGCAAAACAAGGAAGCGAAAACATACTTTGACTCTCAGCAAAACTAACATCAAAAACCAACAAAAAAATTTACAACAAAACTTTCGCTACTTAGCGGTCAACCAAAATCCACCATCAAAATTTCATTGCATTTCTTATTAAACCTGGTAACTGCCATAAGCTCATTTTCTGGCCTATGATGTTATCTACCTAGCAGTTAGACCGAATAACGGCTGATGTAACAATTCCCAAACCTTTCGCCTTCCCTGTAACTCCTAATACTCGTCTCTAATCGTCTACACTTCAACCGACTTATCAGCTTCATCTCTCCCACTGTCCATTTTTCGCAACCTCTAAACCACCTGACCTATCCGAGCCACCCGAACAATCATAATTCCCCACATTCTCCTCATTAACTAACTCAACAAACAACTGATCCACATTTGACACAGAAAATAGCAGCAATTGTGTGAATGGCAGTCATCATCAAGTTATCTTCCTTAGCACAACAGAACCAATGCCATCTTCTCCAATATTTTTGTTAATGTTGAAAGTATCTGCAGCCTTAGCTATATCATGTACACTAAAGAACGACGGCTCATCAAGGTATTCTATTTGAACAATTGTGTTCTTTTAATGAAAGAAAGATGATGCTCATTCAAATTACCTCTGGGTTTTGTGTAAGGCTGTTTCTTTTTCTTTCTACAGTCATACGCCACTGCAAACAGAAGCGTCACAACTAATGTAGTTAATATGGCCACAATAAGTACTTCATTCTTGTTCAAGCTAGATCTGCATTACCTTTAGAAAATGAGTTGTGATAATCAGCATGCTTTTGTGTGGGATATAAATTTGGAAGTTGGAACAACGCAAAGATCAAGTCTAAATGCATTCAGAACTTAACAAACGTATACACTCAGACTAAAACCTGTTAGCCTCACTTTTTAGTAAAGTTGGCGTATCACACGTGAATTGAACTAGCTATAGACCATCCGCTATACGCAGGGACTATTATTGTAAACAAGGTATAGATAGCCTTGTGTTAGGCTATAAATACCTCTCATGACTCTCCGTGAGGGGTTGGTTGAATCATTGTATAAACTTCATTCTTATCTTAATAAAACACATAGTTCATTCCTTTTCTCTCTCTAATTTCTCTCACTAGAACCATGTTCTATCTTATGTTCTTTGATCAACCAAGACCCCTCTAATAAGGTGTTTTGTATCATGTAACAAGTAGTATCAGAGCTAACCGGGGGTGTTTTGTATTGTGTGTGTTGTTTCGTGGTTTTCAGCTTATTTTCATATATTTTTTTCGTGGGTTTATTTGTCTCAAAAAGTCACCGGTTTCATTTTTTTCAACAAAAATATCGCTTTCCTTTGTGTCTCAGTTTTTGATATCTTTTTGGGTGCTTCCTGCTTATCTCAAGCTTATTATTAAGCTCTTCATGTCACAATTGTTTTACGGGATCTTGCAGCTTATTCGTCCTTTTTGGCTTATTTCACACTTTCTAGGTATATTGCTTAGTTCGTCCGTGTTAGGTATATTGCTTAGTTCGTCCGTGTCCAAGCGTATTTAAAGCTTACTGTTACCTGCTTATTTCATAGCTTATTTGCTTGGGAAAACAGCTTTTTGAAGCTGACTTGGTCTTTCAAAACTGCTTATTTTCATGCAGATTTTTGGGCTTACTCTCTTTTGAATATTGTGATTTAAAAAAGGAAGAAACTCAGATCCAAAATTTTAGCTGTCAAGGACAATCTTTTTTTTGTGTTTTTGCAAAAAGACAAGAGAAAGTACAGAGGCGAATTAATTACCTCAAGGAGGAGAATTAAACACCTCAAAGAGGTGAATTAATCACCTCAATGAGGCGAATTATACCAACTGCAAGAGGCGAATTATACCAAAGGGGTAGGCGAATTAAGCAATCTCCTAGGCGAATTAATCAAAAGGCGAATTAAATAATCACCAAGGCGAATTAATCTATGCCATAGGCGAATTAAACCTCATGCCCAAGGCGAATTAATCCCATACCAAAGGTGAATTAATCATCAACCAGACGTAGCCGAGTCAACTCGGTATTTACCGAGTTGGCCCGGGTAAACTCATTGAGTCGTGCCAAATGAAAAAGGACAAATGACAGATAGACTCAATTGACTCAAACATAAACCAAATCATCAACTACAACAACATCAACCAACTCAGTCACAATTACAAATCCAAATCCACATCTATCTATATAAACCCATCGTCACAACGCCATCTCCTCCACAATTCTCAATTGACTCGTACACAAATGAAAAACACATGATCTCAGATTGTTCTTATTTGTTACAGATCTATATAGATCTTGTATATTGAACTAAATCCATCATTGATCTATAAATTCAATCCTTTCTCTTTTATATTCGAAAATCAAGAAAGAATGACAATAACTATGTTATATTCTTTCTTGGCTTCGTTCTTAGACTCACAAAAAACAATAACAACATCCACACACCTACTTGAGACCATTAAAATGATCTTGAAGTCGCGTCCTTCTTAATCTCATATGCTTTGAATTTACAGATAGAGAAGCAAGTGTTTGGTATTTTGTGTATTAGGGTTGTGTGGCTAATAAAATAGAAAGAGATTTGTGTAGCATTTAATTTTGCAGTAAAGAGAGATGGGTAATGGGAGATTGTGTTATGTGTATTGAGAGATAAGGATGGGGGCGTGTATGTAAGATTAGGGTTATGATAATGTGTGAGGATAATTAGGGATTGATACATTTTATCCCTATTTATGTTGTGGACCGGGTATTATGAAACCCTAGCAGGCCGGTTATGGTCATACTCAATGGGCCGAAAATTCTTTTAAGAAGTATTGGGCTGGAATTATAAATCACCGATTGTGATGATATGAGGTGGGCCGAGACTTAGTTGAAGAAATTGGGCCGGGTATATGTTGATGGTAGACTTGGTTGTATATGGATTGGGCTGAATGTCATAAAATGGGCCGTAAATGTTTATAGTTTATTTATTTTGGGCTCGTGTTATTGGATTAAGCCGGGTAGTACAACATTATCTTGTCGGGTGAAAGTATATGTGACCAGGTTTTATTACTTGGACGGCCGTGATTATTGTATATTTTTTGGTGCCGATATCCGTTAACGATCTCAACACATCAAAAAATTCACGAACAACAACACAACAAACACAATACATTACACTAAAAACGATCCTTATCAAAATTCACCTTCACTCTTAACGGCTATTATTGGATTTTAATGACTACGGGGTTTTGGTACGATGTTGCATATTTAGGATTGAAGTAGACTTTCACGCGGAGTGTGCTTCTTTCGTCTTTGGTTCTTTCTTTCTCCACAACGAAGATGACTTGTGTTAGTGACGAAGACTTGGATATCTAGTTGCTTTTGTGATTCTTTCTACCTATACCCACAAAGTAGCTATCACTTTAAGGAGTTACATTGTAGTACTCAGTGTCTCACGTCGTTGAGGAGATTTTAAGTGGTGATGTATTTTTTGTATACTTTTGGGTGAGTATATGGTAGTCAGAGATTTGCTTCTGCACCGTTCTTTCGTCACACGGATAGTACAAGATTAAGTCACAAGTGAAGGATTATGCTTCAACCAGTGGTCATCAATATTAGCAGACAGAATAAATAAGGGAATTTAGATCGGGTTGATCAAGAGAGATATTATAAGAGATTACGATTCGACATCTTCTCACAGAGTATTGCTTTTGCAATCAAGGGTTATGGAGCTAAGTAAGTAGTTCTAGTTGGCATAAGATGTACACATGTGTAGGATGATTCCTCAGTTAGTCATCATCCTAGAGGGAGAAATGTGTACATCCGGTACTTAGTTGATTTTTTATGTTACCGTTTTGATGTTACAGTTTCGACTACATAGCGGGATAAATTGCTTTCACTCGGGACTTAGTTGACTTTGGTGAAACAATCTAAATTGATACATCCGGGACTTAATTGACTTTGATGTTACCATTTAGACTACATAGAGGGATAAATTGCGTACACTCGGGACTTAATTGACTTTGGTGTAGCAATTCATATCTGCACTTTCCTGGAGGGAGAAAAGTGCATTTCCGGGTCTTAATTGATTTTGGTGCTACGGTTTCGACTTCGGTAAAGGGATAAAGTGTGTACTTCGGGACTGGAATGCTTCCTAAGTGAGTCGATGTTGATATCATTCCTTCCCTACAGATTTTCCAACATGAGAAAGGTCTTTGAGCCGAGCTGGAGGAGGTTGTATGACTCAAGACGAGTGCATTAATTCTTATCAGTCTCAGGGATGTCTGTTTGGGAGGGAGATGAAGAAAAAAGAGCCTACTAGTTGAGAGGGAGTAAAAACTCAACTAGATACTGCACAAGAAGTTCAGAGCATAATTCATATCAATGCCGAAGTATTCAGATAAGGGAACTTCAAGGATGACAAATGAAAAGCAGATTCTAGAAAACTTCGACATGACCAGAAGTGAAGGAAAATGAAGTTTTTCAAGACATGCAGCTAATTCAGAAACTTCGAAATGACCAGAAGTGTATGAAGAAAGTTTTGAAGTCATGTCAAGAAGTTATGAGCAGAAATCCAATCAAAACTGAGATCATCGGTAGAGAAATCTTCTAAGTCATCCTCAGCAGTATATTACAGTATGTTCATCTGCGAGCTGAAAAAATAAAGGTAGAGCATTCAAGTAGATTAAGGTCATTGAAGACAATCTCAAGGAATGATGGACTTCATTCTTATTATTTTTCTCTATTTTGCTTGTAGGAAATATTGTAACCAATTCACGTGTGACACCATCTTGGAGGGAGATTGTTAGCCTCACTTTTTAGTGAAGCTGGCGTCTTACACGTGAATTGGACTAGCTATAGACCGTCTGCTACACGCAGGGACTATTATTGTAAACAAGGTATAGATAGCTTTGTGTTAGGCTATAAATACCCCTCATGACTCTCCATGAGGGGTTGGTTGAATCATTATGTAAACTTCATTCTTATCTTAATAAAACACATAGTTCATTCCCTTTCTCTCTCTACTTTCTCTTACTAGAACCATGTTCTAACTTATGTTCTTTGATCAACCAAGACCCCCCGAATAAGGTGTTTTGTATCATGTAACAAAACCATTTTGTTCCTCTATGCATTTGGATAATGCATTTGGATAACACAAAAAACATAAGACGTTTTGGCATAGATATACGTGCATGTATTGACTTACCTAACAGTTCAGAGGCTACCAACCTTAACATAAAAATCGTGCCCGTTTAGTGAGTATACCTGGACGGCAATCAAATCACCAAACCAATGCAAGCATCCAACTCCTTCTCGAGTGTTGTATGGATGCACATAGGTCGTTGATGACATCAAATAACGTAACTTTTATAGCATCATTTATCCCATGTAAAATACCCATTTTATATAATAATTGCGAGAATTGGTACTTAATCGTTTATATTTGAGATTTGCATTAATTTTGGAGTACTTTGTGAAGATTAGCAAAAAGGCACGCATTTTAGAGCTTAAACGAAGAAATTTGAAGAATACTATTGTGACATCTAATACGCCGTATCCATTAAAGAAGATACGGCGTATCCGTGCCTACACTTCACAGATAACCACGAAGGATTGAAGACCTAATACGTCGTATCCTGAAGATTTAATACGCCATATCAAAGGCCAAACACTAGAAGAATCTAAAAGATATCAACCGTGGTCCTTACTCCAAGAAATCCCTAATACATCGTATCCCACATCGCCCAATACGGCGTATTGACCCTTTTTCAGACTCTATAAATACAAAACCCTAAACTCAGTTGTAGACATGCTTTTAACCACTAAGTCTGATTTTCAGAAGATCTATGAAGCCATGAAGGACCTGTAAAGTGGTCCAATCGATGGGAAAACTCTTGTAATCTCTACACTCCACTATACGCGTTCGGTTAGCATTATGTTTAATCGTTCATCTATGATTTCGTGTATTGTTACAATGACTATCGGCTAATACCTTTAGGTATTAGCCATGTTTATGATAATATAATGTTTTGATTTGTCTTTATATCGATTGTTCCTTATTCGTTGCATGTTGATTATGTTTATCACTTCATACCCGTTTATGTGCTTAATTATGTGTTTTACCTATCATTCAACTGGGTCTAGTCCTACATATTTAATGCGCTGCAACTTCGGTGTTGTTTGGGCGTAGGCTAAGAGTCCGGGATAGAAACATATAACGCTTATTCATATAGCTAGAATAATAGGATCACCAATAGAAAGCCATGTTTTGATCTATGGTTAAGTGATCGGTAGGACTAAGCCGGCTGACTTAGGAATTAACATAAACGTCTATTTCCATAGGTAAGTTAAGATGGGGTGTGGATACTAGCATATGAATTCCATTAAGCAGTAAGTTGTTAAAGCCTCATGAGCTAGATTCCATTTTAACCACCAATCTAGTTTTCATCGATATATTATAATCAATTGTGTGAAGCTTTATGCGAGTTTAGGATTATTTGTGACAGGCATTACCTAGCGACAAACCTCGAGTTTAGGGAGAAGATCCACCTAACTTTGGAATGATATACCACCAACGAATTAATACAATCATTGCACGAATAGACAATCAAGGCATATTATTAGATTAAACTGGCTAATACGTTTTCCTCACATTTGACCGCTTCCCTATCTTTTGTTAATCACTTGTGTGCGTTATTTGTCATCACCTTAGGATAATTAGAACTAAACTCGTGCCAGTCTCTCAGGCTGAAAACCTCACTTTTGCATTATTTTAGGTTTAATTAGAATAATTAAGCTATATCAATACTAAACCTAGATAAATAAAATACCAGTAGAATTAAGAGTTAACTTTCACTCTTAGTGATCGACACCCTACTTACCAACGAAGCTACATCTGATCGGGTACACTGCCCGTTAGAGTGTTGTTTTTAGGTATAGTCGGCATAAAATAAATAGTAAAACTTAATACATAAAATACCTACTCACAATGAAAAATCAAGTTTTTTGCGCCGTTGCCGGAGAGTGTTATTGTTTAATTTCTTGTTTTTATTGGTATTTTTAGTATACATTTAGTTTTGTTTTTCTACCGTCTGTTGTTATTTATTGAATACGGCGTATCCATTTTCTTTGAATACAGCGTATTCGACATCAAACATCGATACGGCATATCTAGTTTACTAAATACGACGTATCGACTATCTGATACAACAGCAGTTTTAGTTTGCTTTTTTGTTTAGTTTTCTAGAATAGTTTTACTTTGAATTATGTCTTTTTTCAGGTACTGTTTTCGGGGTGCCTCCTTACCCGTTCAATTAACCTACAAGGAGGTTAACTATGGAAGAAATATTGGCTAAATTCATTGATGAAGGTAAACATAAACATGATGAGATGAAAGTATTCATTAAAGAATTTAGAACCACCAACGAGCTTTTATTAAAAGAACGAATCAACTTATTAAGTGAGATGAAAATCGAGGTAAACGAATTGTTAAAGGTTATGGGTAATGTTTTGATTCCAAAAAACAAAGTCAAAGGAGTGACAACTAGGGGAGGAAAGATGACGTCTGAAGTCACCCGTAGTAAAGAAATTAATAAAACTAGAATCAACAAGAATGAACCTCCCAGATTTGAACAAGATGTGCAGGAAAAGTAGCCGCATGATGATGGTGTGGAAAATAAATCTTCAAGTATTCCTGAAAGGACTACTCAACTATTGGTAAAACCACAACAATCATCTATTTCTTTCCCAAACCTAGTGAGAAAAGAAAAAGAAGAAGCATTGCAACGGAAATTTTTGGAGAATCTAA
>BQNB010165234.1:0-10626 GCA_026074375.1 Tanacetum coccineum | reverse complement strand
AATAAAGAATCTATGACACACCTTGCTTGCGGAATAGCAAGGTGGTTGAATGAAAATTGGGGTGTTATCTCCTTCAAACTTATTCTATAACCAATTATATGAGAAATAAGAAAACAAACTATTCGACTAGAACTGAAGCTTTAGCTTCAGCATTCTCTATTCAGTTTTTTTGAGAGATAAATGAAATCTTCAATGTGTTTCACATTAATTAGAAGATATGACATTTACTCTGGGAATCCCTTTCCTTTTATAAGCAAAGGGATTAGGGTTTACAAGTTAACCTAATACGTGTATCTTACATCCAATGGGTGACTGAGATACCATTTAATGCATACATGCTCTAAAGTACAAGGTACAATCATTTTAGGAAAGTTGTTGTACTTATATACCAACTTTAGAAGCACCTTTTCCCAAGAAGATTGTTGTATTCCTTTTGACAAGAAGCAATCTTTTTCCCACCTTGTAAACCTTCTAGAAGTGAAACAAACATTTTTAAACTTTTGTTAAGGAGATAGACAACGTTTAGCTTGGAATTGCCAACCAAGCTAACTAAAGCTTAAGTAATACGTATGGGATTTTATGATTAAATCTACTAAAAGACTAAAGGGCCCAGGAACTAAACCCAACAATCTCCCCCTATTTGAATATACAAATAGCCTAAGTTAAAATCAGTTGTAAGTGAGCAAAATAACTTCTTCTTATATAACTCATATAAATTGAACAATATAAATTGATAACCGTTCATTCTAACTTTCATTACATTACATTTACAAAATATAAAGTTATTACAAACGGTTTCCATTCTACTGCCTTAGCTGCTCAATGAACCTCTTCTTCATGCTGAACTTGATGACTTGTGTTTCTTTGTTGACCTGGAATGGTCTTTTAAGTCACCAGTTCTTTTTATTTACTTGTTTGCTAACTCATTTAGCTCATTCAGAGGATCTTGTTCTTTGAGTGGTTTGTTGAAGTCAATATTTAGTTCTTTTTCAGTTTGATCAAGGTATTCCATTCTTTTCTTTATCAATCCATAGATGGTTTTCTATCCTTTTTCTTTTTTAGCAGGACAAGCTTGTACAACCTCTCTCTATTCAGCCAAATGTAAGTCACTGAATTTGAAATTTTCAATGACTTCAATTGTACCATCTTCCATATATACTTTCAGTGAGATAGGGCCCTTTGGTGCGAGAACATCACAGTTTATGATCTTTGAGCTTTTTCTTCTTTTCAGCATCTTGTCATAATATTTATCAAAGAGTAACTTCTTGTTGTGGTATTGTTCCACCATATAATTGCCCAAAAGATCAACTAATTAATTTTCAGGTTTGTTTCAGCATCCTTGGTGGTGTTTCTCCCCCTCAGCAAGTGAAGTAGATGCTTGACCTACTGAAGGAACATTATTGCGTGCAGCTCCTGATGTATTTTTCACCATAGTGGCAAACCTGTTTAAGGTATCAGTAACCTTGTTCAATAGACTTGGAAGGGAATCCAAAGTCTTGAACTTTTCCTGAACTAAAGATACTTGACTTGGTAAAACTTGAAACTCTGCTGGAAGTTCCCATTCAATATTCTTCAGTTCAGCAACCTAGGATGAAAGACTGGAGATAGTGAAAGTGAATGTCTTCAGTTTTTTTGGAATTTCTTTTAAGTCCCCAGGTAGCTCGATTTCCATGTCTTAAACATGCTTCTTTATCTCTTTACTATCTCCAGAAAATTCAGTGAATTTTGATGGGAGTTCTTTTAGTGCGTTTGGTAAGCAGCTGGCAAAGTCATGTGAGGCTAAGAGCTTGGAGAATTCAGGTTTTAAAGAGGTTACCAGAAGATCAGTAAGCTAGTTGATGTCTGGATATGAGGGCCTAGCCTTTAGAGAGGTAACTTCAGCTTCAGATTTTCAACTTCCTTTTCTTCACTCTTATCTGAAATAATGATAGGCTCATCTTGTAGGGAGTTAAGAGTGAAGAAGGCATATCTCATGTCTTTAAAGAGATCTAATAAATCCTCTAGCTTTATTTTCTTTGAAATTTCATCAGGTTTGGACTCCTCATTTGTACCTGAATCAGCGTGGGCAGTTTTTAATCCATCTTCAGCAGATTTGGTCTGATATACAAGAACACTTGGATTAGTCCCTGTAAATATGTGATTAATTTAATTGTTTTTGGTTCCTTCATCCATACACTGTTGTGCAGGTATGGAATCATTAGGAGCATAATTTCTAGGATGTGGAATCTGCTGAAGTATCATGTCCTGATGCAGACTCTGAGTGCAAATGAAAGAAGCTGAATAAACAGGTTCAATAAGAATTAAATGCAGACATACCACTATTGAGCTGAGGGTGGGCTCCTTCTTCACTGGTGGCCCATAAAGATGTTGGGCCACCAGCTGCTTGCTGTGTCTCTTTATGCATTTCACCAACCACTAGTGTCGGAGGTGAAGGATGGCTTGGGCTTTTTTCCTTGGCCGAACTGGACAAAGTTTCTTTTTCTGATTGGCCAGTTTTAGATTTGGATTCCTTAGTGTTGGAATCAGATGTGTGTTTTGAAGATTATTTTCTTCTGGTCCACTTTTAGCTCCAGGCTTTTTGCCTTGGGGAACCTCCTCAGTTTGTGAGGAAGGTTTTAGAGCTTTGGAGTCCACATGCACATCTAAATTGCAGATGGCCTTCATGTGGTCAGTAAAGAGAGGTCTTTCAGTTTGTTTTGGCTTTAGTGCCCAGTTGTGAATACTGAAGACTTGAGTGGGGTTTATGGTGAGCTCTTCATTGTCATAATCAGGAATCATGTACTCCAATAGAAGGGATATAAACCTAGGATAGGGAACAACATTTTCCCTAGTTTTCTTGTTCAGCTTGTTAATTATATCCTCCCATATTTTCTTAGCATAATCTACCTTTACCCCATTGGCCAGACAATACAAGATGGTGGCATCCTTGTTGGATATTTGATCCAGGCCACCTATTTTCCTACCTAAACACTGAATGATTTGACACATCAGTAGACTCTACCTAGGAGGAAGAAAACACTTTTTGAGAGTTCCTTTTCCCTAATCTTCCCACTGTAACCTATTCTTGCAAACCATGATCTCACTATTATTATAGAGGGTGGGGAAACATACATACTTGAGTGAGGTAGGTAATGAGCTCTAAGAGCATTTCTAAAGGTGTTGATACCTATGTCTCCTCTAATTCTACCTGTAGGAGTGGATACCCAAATCTTAGAGTCATCTAAGGTTTTTGAAGTATACTAAAATTCACATAGGTATTATTTGTATTGAGTTGGGGCCCTGGTAAATGCTTCCTTTAGACAGCATTTGGAAGATGTTCAAGCCAATAATCTTCTTTCCAAAAAATTCAGACGCTGTAGGAAGACGTTCAAGCCAATTACTAGCTTGATCAACTATGATACTGAATGGTTCAAAAGAGGTAAAGCAATTCAAGCCAAAAAGACTGAAGCTCTAAAATCAACTAGGGTTGAATCATTAAATGCTAATAGATCTAAGACTCCCACTAAAAGATGCGTTTCTAAGCAAAACTAACCATTCTAAACGTATTTGTACACTGTGACATCAGGAAGCCCATCTGGTACCTAGACAGTGGATGCTGAAGGCATATGAGTGGTGTCAAGGGTTACCTGCACAAATATGAGGAACAACCAGGACTTAAAGTGGTGTTTAAAGATGAGTCTACATGCACAACTAAAGGTTACAGCTTTATCAAATGTAATGGTATAGTTTTTACAAAGGTAGCATTTGTAAATGGTCTTAAGTATAATTTAATTAGCATCAGTCAACTCTGTGATGCTAAATATATTATTTAGTTTGATGATAAAAGAGGAACAATCTTCAAATCCAACAAAGAAGTTGTAATGATTGCTCTAAGAGTAAGAGATGTATATGTTTTTGACATGACATCTTCAGCACAAGAATCTTGTTTCTTTGCCAAAGCCTCTGACAATCTCAACTGGCTTTGGCATAAAAGACTTGCTCATCTAAACTTCAAAATAATCAACAAACTAACAAAACAAAATCTTGTTATTGGTCTTCCCTCACTTGTGTACTCAAAAGACAAACCATGTTCATCATGTGAAAAGGGAAAGCATCATAGGGCCAACTTCAAAACAAAACAGACATCTTCTATGAAGAAATATCTTCATCTTCTTTACATGGATTTATTTGGACCTGTAACTCCTAGGTCCATTAACCATGAAAAGTACACCCTTGTCATTGTTGATGAGTACTCAAGGTACACCTGGATACACTTCTTGAAGAAGAAAAGTCAAGCACCTAAAACTATCATGTCCTTCATCAAAAGAGTAGAAAATCAAAATGACATCAAAGTCAAACAACTCAGAACTGACATTGGTATTGAATTCAGGAACAAAATCCTTGTCAACTTCTATGATGAAAAAGGGATTTCTCAAACATCACTTTAGGTCCTGGTTGTTCCTCATATTTATACAGGTAACCCTTGACACCAGTCATATGTCTTAAGCATCCATTGTCCAGGTACCAGATGGGCTTCCTGATGTCACACTGTACAAATACGTTTAGAATGGTTAGTTTTTCTTAGAAACCCATCTTTTAGTGGGAGTCTTGGAATTGTTAGCATTTGATGATTCAACCCTAGTTGATTTTAGAGCTTCATTCTTTTTGGCTTGAAGTGCTTCACCTCTTTTGAACCATTCAGTATCATAGTTGATCAAGCTAGTAATTGGCTTGAAGGTCTTCCTGCAGGATCTGGATTTTTTGGAAAGAAGATCATTGGCTTGAACATCTTCCAAATGCTATCTAAATGAAGCATTTACCAGGGTCTAAACTAAATACAAAGAATACCTGTGTAAATTTTGGTATACTGCAAAAACCTTAGATGACTCTAAGATTTGGGTATCCACTCCTACAGGTGGAATTAGAGGAGACATAGCTATCAACACCTTTAGAAATGCTCTTAGGGCTCATTACCTACCTCACTCAAGTGTGTATGTTTCCCCACCCTCTATAACAATAGTGAGACCATGGTTTGTAACAATAGGTTACAGTGGGGAGAATGGGGCAAAAGGAACTCTAAAAAAGAGTTGTCTTCCTCCTAGGTAGAGGCTACTGATGGGTTTCCAATCAAAAAAATGACGAAAAAAATCATTGATAATCTCCCAAACACTGAAGACATTTAGATCCCTGAACACTCATCCTCTCCAAATATAGAGGATACTTTAGTCCAAGATACAATTTCAATCCCAAATCCACCTCCTACCATTCCAATTAGTGGTTACTCCGGCTCCTAAGACCAGATGGTCTCAGGACAAAACAATTGAGCTAGTCAAATTCATTGGAAATCAGGGGACTGGATGCTCACAAGAAGCCCTATGCCAAATCAACTTAGTGCTGCTTCGTCATGAATGTCTCTTTTAGATTTTCTCTCTGAAGAAGAACTAAAAAGATTTCTCTGAAGCTCTAAAGCACCTGGATGGTTGATGCATGCAAGATGAACTAAACTACATTTGCCAGAAACAAAGTTTGGATGGCAAAACCATACTTGGCTCAAAAATGGTGTGTTCAGAATCAAAATGGGTGAAGCTGAAATATTGTTCATAGAATACAGGGCTAAGCTTGTTAGGTCAAGGCTACAATCAGCAAGAAGGCATAGATTATGATGAGACCTTTGCTCCAGTTGCAAGACTTGACGCAATACGAATCTTTCTCACCTTTGCCACATCATGAACTTCATTTTTTCTTCTTTTTTTTTTATATTTTGTTTATCAAATGGATGTCAAAAAGTGCATTCCTCAATGGTAAAACTAAAAGAAGAAGTTTTAGTCAACAACCTGGGTTTGAGCGCAATGAAGTTCCCAAATCTGTATGCAAATTGGACGAAAGCCTTTACGACTTAGAAAAAAGCCCAGAGAGCATGGTATGAAACTATCTCGACCTTTTCTCACCGAACATAAAGATTTGTAAAAGGATAGATAGACAACACTCGGTTAGTGTACAAAACTCAAACTGAATTGAATTCTGATTCAAATCTATGTTAATGACATTATCTCTTGGGTCCACAGACAGAATTGTGCAAACAGTTTGCTAAATTGATGACTCAAATATATTAATTGAGTATGATGGGTGTCCTCTCCTATTTCATTAGATTTTAGATTAAACAATCTGAAAGAGGCATTTTAATCAACCAAGAAAAATATTTCAAGGATCTGCTAAAAAAGTATGACATAAATGGTTCATCAGTGAAACTCCAATGGTCCCCCTAACAATTAGGACCTGATACTCCGTGGCAAGCGTATAAAATGAGACTCGGTTATAGTGGTATCGCATTGTTCACTACTGTATCTAACTACAAGCCATAACTTGACATTCAAATTGCTCAATTGTCTTTGTGCAAGATATCAAGGCAAATCTAAGAAATCTCACCTTATTGTTGTTAAGGAGATTTGTAGGTACTAAAGGTAGCTCCCAGGTCTTGGTCTGTGGTATCCAAAATGTTTAGGTTTTGACCTAAAAGGATACTCAGACTCTGATTATGCTGGTTGCAACATGGACAAGAAAAGCACCTCAGGTGCTTGTTAGTTACTTAGAAAGGCAAACTTGTGGTGCTGGGGTGCTAAAAAGGAAATCTGTAGCATATGTCATCGTGAAGCTGAATATGTAGCTGCTGCTGGATGTTGTGCCAACCATTTATGGATAAAAAAGTTCACATCACTGACTATGACATCATATATGAAAAAGGTACCCATATTTTGTGATAACACTAGTGCTATTGCAATCTCAAACAATCCAGTTAATGCACTCAAGAACAAAGCATATTGATATCAGATATCACTTTATCAGAGATCATATTCTAAAAGGGGACATTGAATTACATTTCATTCTCCACTCAATATCAACTTGCTAATATCTTCACCAAGCCTTTGGATGAGCCAACTTTCAAAAGATTGATTGTTGAACTAGTATGTGCACAACTAATTTCAAAACTGAAGCTTCAGTACTGCCTGAAAGAAAACTTAAGATCAGCGATTTTCATTCCTAAAACTGAAACAACTTTTCATGTTAAATGTCAGTTCAGTTTTTGCATACAACCTTTAGCTTGCTTAAGTAAGTAACTATGTCTCATTCATGGATTTGTATGAGTATGTGTGGTTTTGTCACCTTCACTGGAGCACAGATATTGGTTAAGTCAAGAACTGAACAAAACTAGCTCATTTTCTTTAGTTCAGTTTAGACAAATAATTTTATCTAAATCTTCAGCTATCTCTCGAGTGAAGTAACTGAGCAATCATGTATGTCTCATTCATGGATTTGCATGAGCATTTGCGGTTTTGTCGCCTTCGCTGGAAGATTGATGATAATAAAGATTACAATAATCTTCAGCATGACCTTACATTCAAACCTGAAACTGTTAGCTTTTTCAAACATCAATCTAAATGTCAGTTTTTTTAACAAAAAAATGTGTGATTTTTAACATTAATATATTTAATATATTATAAGAAGAAATCTAAAAGTTAGAATGACCTCATCATCTTTCTCTCACCTACTTTTGTAATTGAATAGACGGCTATTCACTGTTCTAGGTGTCAGATACATGCTTTGCTGACTTTCAATAAATACAAAGTTTAGCACACATGTTGAAAACAAACCCTAAACATTCCCATAACTTCAGAACCTCAAACGATAATTACAAATTTCTCAAAGGAAAATTGTAACTTCATCAATCATATAAATCACAACACAACCATTTCACCACTACTTTTCTACCAATCTCATCATCAACAAACACACCCACCTCAAAACCAGATCAAATCCTTTAAAACCCTATCTATTCCACAATGTAGACATCCTCATCTATAAATACCTCAAACTAAATCACTCCCAAAGAAGAAACCCCCCACCCCCCCCCCCCCCCTTGTCACTCTATGACAAACCGAAAGCCCAAACACTTTTTACCTGCAACTCAGGTTGCGTCTACACTTTGAGGAGATTGCCTTTACCACCAACAATGAAGTTGCACTTCTATATCCCTCACACCCTAACCAAGAATACTTTAAGGATGTGTCCGAATTTCCAAATGCTGTCTAAAAGAAGCATTTACAAGAGCCCCAACTCAATACAAAGAGTACCTAAGTGAATTTTGGTATACGGCAAAAGACATAGAAGACTCTAGGTTAAGGCTATCCATCCCTACACGTGGAGCGTTAGAGGAGACATAGGTGATTACCACTTTTAGAATGCTCTTTAGGGATAATACCTACTCACTCATGTATGTATGTTTCCCCTACCCTTTATAACAACATAAGACCTTGGTTTGCAACATATGATCAATAAGAGATTGGGGCAAAATAGGAAACTCTAAAAAGATTTGTCTTCCTCCTAGGTGGAGGTTGCTGATGGGTCAAATCATTCAGTGTTTAGGTGGGAAAACAGGTGGCCTAGATTAAACATCCAATAAGGATGACTCTAAAGCTCCAAAATCTTCTTCACAAACTGAAGAGGTTCCCAAGGAAAAAAGCCTGAAGCTAAGAGTGGACTCAAAAGAAAACAATCTTCAAAAGACACATCTGAGTCCAAGACTGAGGTATCCAAATCCAAAACTGGCCAATCAAAAAAAGATACCCAGTCCAGTTCGACCAAGGAAAAAAGCCCAAGTCATCCTTCACCTCCCACACCAGTGGTTGGTGAAATGCATAAAGAGGCACAACAAGCAGCTGGTGGCCCAACATCTTTAGGGGCCACCAGTGAAGAAGGAGCCCACCCTCAGCTCAGTAGTGGTATGTCTGCATTTATTATTATTGAACCTGTTTATTCAGCTTCTTTCATTTGCACTCTGAGTCTGCATCAGGACATGATGCTTCAGCAGATTCCACAGCTGAAGCTGATCCTGGAATATCTGCTCCTAAGGATTCCATATCTTAAAAACAGGGTATGGATGAAGGAACCAAAAACTACTCATTTGATCACATATTTGCAGGGTCTAATCTAAGTGTTCTTGTAGATAAAACCAAATCTGCTGGAGATGGGTTAAAAACTGCCCACACTGATTCAGGTGCAAATGAGGAATCCAGAGCTGATGACATCTCACTTAAAGTAAAGCTGGAGGATTTATCAGATATCTTGAAAGACACAAGATCTGCCTTCTTCACTCCTGACTCCCCACCAGATGAGCCAATCATTGTTTCAGATGAGAGTGAAGAGGAAGAGGAAGTTGCAAAAGATAAAGACACTGAAGCCACTTCTCATGATGTACCTAAAGACACTTCAGTCCCACCTCCTCCATCTCCAAAATCAGCTCAAATTCAAGAGTTAATGGCTCAGGTTCACTTACTTCAGTCTCAGAAGGAAGAGCTGGAACAAGCAAAAGCAAAAGCTAAAGCAGAAGTTGTCTTAATAAAAGCTAAGCCCTCATATCCAGACATCACCTAGCTTACTGAACTTCTGGTAACTTCTTTAAAACGTGAACTATCTAAAATCTTAGCCTCACATGACTTTGCTAGCTGCTTCCCAACTGAACTGAAAGAGCTCCTTTTAAACATCACTGGATTATCTGGAGAGATTAAAGAGCTAAAGAAGCATGTTAGAGACATGGAAATAGAGCTGCCTGGGGATCTAAAAGAGATTCCAACAAAACTGGAGACATTCACTTCCACTATCTCTAGTCTTTCATCCCAGGTAGCTGAACTGAAGAACATTTAATGGGAACTTTCAGCAGAGTTTCTTAATTTTCCAAGTCAAGTTTCTTCAGTTCACGATAAGCTCAAGACTTTGGATTTTCTTCCACGTCTTTTGCACAAGGTTACTAATACCTTGAACATGTTTGCCACCATGATGGAAAATGCATTAGGAGCTCCAAGCATGAATGTTCTTTCAGCAGGCAAAGCAATTGCTTCACCTGCTGAGGGGGAGAAGAACACCAAAGATGCTGAAGCAAACCTGCAAAAACAATTAATTAATCTTTTGGGCATTGAGGTGGCAGAACAATACAACAACAAGAAGTTACTCTTTGATAAATACTGTGATAAGTTGCTGAAAAGAAAGAAAAGCCCTAAGATCACAAACTGTAAAGTTCTCGCAAAGAAAGGCCCTATCACACTAAAAATATATAGGGAAGACGGGTCTGATGAAGTCATCTCAAATCTCAAGGTCAGTGATCTACATTCGGCATAATAGAGAGAAGTAATACAAGCTTGTCCAAACAAAAGTGAAAAAAGATGGAAAACCATTTATGATCTGGTAAAGACAAGATTGGATCAGCTGACTCAAACTGAACAAGAACTTAAGATTGACTTAAACAAACCCCTCAAAGAACAAGATCCTCTGAATGAGCTAAATGAGTTAGCTAACAAGAAAAGAAAAAGAACTAGTGACTTAAAAGACCATTCTATGTCAACAAAGAAACACAAGTCATCAAGTTCAGCATAAAGAAGAGGGTCATTGAACAGCTAAGACAGCAGAATGCACTTGTAATAACTTTATCTTTTGTAAATGTATTGTAATGAAAGTTAGACTAAATGTATCAGTTTATGTTGTTCAATTCATATCAATTTTGTAAGAAGAAGTTGTTTTGCTTACTTACAATTAATTTTAACTTAGGCTATTTGTATATTCAAATAGGGGGAGATTGTTGGGTTCTGTTCCTGAGCC
>BQNB010165233.1:2486-14245 GCA_026074375.1 Tanacetum coccineum | reverse complement strand
TTGGTCTCGCGCGATTTCGTCCCTCGGTGTATTTATATCACATATAGATAGGACTTAAGGGGTGAGTTTGCGCGAGTCAAGGCTCCTCTTATGAATCCTTATAACGCTTAAGTGCAGTTGGGAAAACGGTTCTCTAACGAGACTTATTACGGGTGGGGAAAAATATAGCTAAAATACTTAAGAAAGTAATATATATCATACCAGTTAATGGTAGACAAAATAACTAAATGAAAACTTAACAAAATAGGAAAATATAAGCTATGCAATATAGCGGGGAAGCATAGCAGTTATAGCATTAAACACTTGAGCCCTAAATGCATCTACATGAAGGACCCCTAGGTTATAGTGTAGGCTCAACCACCTACTTCTTTATAACCCGGATCTGATACCAATCTATCACACCCTGCCAAGGCGGAAACATTAGGCGTAACGAGAATGGATATCATCACAACACAATGGCTTCTATATAGAGGAACTAAAATGCATTAAATGAACAAAGCATAGACACAAAGTGACGAAAATACCCAAAACAACACAATAAAACCAAAGGCGTCTTATATTAAAGAAAAGGGGTTCTCACCAATATCAAGACATTTTAAAATCCATCTAAACAATTCAAACCAAAATATTCAATAATCCAATCAATGCAAAACACAAACTAAGAGGTTCAACTGTACATACCGCCTATGGTCTCTCTAGCCATTTCTTTTAGTCTTAACATCCTTATGATGCTCAATTGAAAATGATGCTTAAAACGTCAATACAACGGTTGGTGAGAGTCATAGGTTTAAGACACACAATACAATCTATAAATCAATTACTATGATGATTAAAAAAAACAATGCAGGACAATTATGAACTATCAAGAACAATTATGCAACCCACATCATCATATTCAAACCAACAAACCATACACTGGGTAGGCTTACCCATCCAATCCCAAATAGCCACTTACACACCTAAAAGTCTATCAGCTGGAACTTATACTTAGGCCTGAACCAACACTATCATTGAGTAGGCGTACTCATCCAATCTCAAATCAATAACACTTGACATGTCAATCATAATATATGCAAGTAATACCACAATCAACATGTAACATAAAGTCATATAACAGTCACACATCGTCCATACTCAATTAACCACATAATCACAACAATTAAAGCCCTTTTTAAACCACAAGCATCATTTCCATCCCAATTTTAAAAGCAATATAAAAAGAGGGACTATGAAACTCACATGAATGCTCAAACATAACTTCCAAATCTCAACATGCAACTACACAAATAAATAAACACGGTTACACTTGACCAAGCTAAAAGCTCTAGTCCATATAACACATATATGATGGATGTCTAAGGGTTTAGTTAACCATCATGGGTCACCCCGATACCATGCCCAACCTTAACCAACTCATTAACACTTTACACTAGCTACTTATAATTAAATCAGAATTACAGAATTTTAGTTTCTCTTTACGTACTCAAAACTCTTACTTAATGACCTTCATAATTTATACCAAAAATCACCCATGTTCATTTATGAGTATATTAACTACCTTGTGATTCCCAAGTATTACTTACATGTGTAACTATTTCAAATAAAATCAAACTTCAAAACTGTCCTAATTCGTATCTGATTGCACACCAAAATATAACATTCTAACTACCATACCTAGACATGCTTTAAGAGGCTAATTTTCACGGGATTATCAATAGATATATGTAAATTAACTATTGTAGAAGGGCTAAGCTTAATTCCATTTTTAAGTATAGGTTTTACCCTCCCAAACATGACCTAATTCTGACCCGTATTTACTGTTTTAATAACTTTTAGTATAAAAATTATTTGAATAACTTCCCTACCTTAAAAACCTTTGAGGCCAGATTTTTTGGAAAGTAGACTCTTTTGGCTTATTCATAGACTCAAGAAACATATCAATATTTATTTTTATCACCAAGATAACAGTCGTTGCACACGACCCAAAATTCTGATCAACCCTAAATCCAGTTTTAATGCAAATCTAACCAAACCACAGGCATGCATACGCATCTAATTCAATCCTAAGCATACTACAATCATAATATATCATAAACATTATGTATTTTAATTAAAACTCTAGATCCATCATAATTAGGGTTACATGAATAATAAAATCTAGTTATGAAGAACACACTTACCTTGAATCTTAGCACCTAAATTACAACTCTTGAATGTTCTTGGATCTTTAATGAAAATCGACTCTTCTAGGGTTTTGGGGGAGGGGAGACGCACGGCACAAAGAGAGGGGAAAGGGGAGAACTAGGGTTTCTTTGACTATATATACATGATAAGCCTAATCCTAATCATTTTAGTCTTTGCTTGGTTTTAAAACTCTTTTTTTCCTTTTCCTTTGCTTGCCGTCCAAACCAACGACCCCCTTATATTTTTATATATTTTTTTATTAATTAACTAATTTACTTTATTACCTTAAGTTTTCACAAAAACCTAAGCTAATTTGATCAAACCTTATTACTTAAACGCTACTTACTACACTTTCTAAATATAACTTTCATTTCACATTTCACATTCACTTATGAAAGTTTATCTGCAAACATCCTATTCACGACATGCTCCTTTCCAATAACATACACTTCTTTATAAACCATAACACTTAAAAACCAAAGAATAAAATTAGCATGCATGCAACTCGTCCTTTCATTTCCATTACACCCACACGTGAACAAATGGAATACTTAACACCAAACTCATATGCACAAAAAATAAGATAATCATTTACCTCCAAAATGACATCATGCACATACGTAAACCACTTCAACCTACATAATTAGCACATAGCACGCAAGAAACATAAAAAATGGACACTTAGCCATTTCTAAAGGTATAAACTAACCTACTCAAATCACAGTTGTCACACTGAAGAGGGTATAAGACAAGTTCAGTGTCAGGAACTCAACTTGGAAAGAGCATTTGTCCCATACTTAAAATAGATATTGTAATAGAGACAAATCAGTACACATGTACTAACCTATTAGATCTAAGATAAGTGCTCAACACCCAAGAGGTGTGACCCTACCTAAGTAGTATAAATAGAACTCTTGTAATGGAGTAGATGTCAAGTTTGTGCATTCAAAGTCATATCTTTCACAAACACACATCTACTCCTCCAAATCTACTAAGTCCCTGAGCAAGCTCAGTTGGTTAGCATAGTAGTTAACTTTGCATAACACTTTAGGTTTATGCAAAGTTATTAGTAAGGAGATTACACACACATACATTGCCTTCCTGAAATGCGAAGCCACTTTTACCCATTGTCGAAATTAAATTTGCACCAAAATGAGAATGTTAATTATTAAATAGCGGGTCGGGCCGGGTTGCATTAATGTTTATACCCGAGCTACCCCAGTAATTGTAAGGTTTTATAATTATAATTACTTGCTTACCATATACCAAATAAAAGGTTAGTAACGCAAATATAAAATCAATATTAAATACCTGCCAAGGCTGCAACCACAATACAAGTCTGGTATGTTGTATCACCCTTTTATACATGCCAAAACAACCGCCATGGCTGCGTTAGCTCACCCCGACACGATGCAAATAGTATCGGCTTAAAACAACCTAATTTCATTCCTGCTGATGTGTTGTTGTGTGGTGTATATTTTATTGATTCAAGTTTTAAATTTATATTTTGCTGACTAAACCAAATACAACACTTTAATGGGCAGTGTACCCGATCGGTAGTAGTTTCGTGGTAAGTAGGGTGTCGAACAGTTGAAGCGAGGTTAAATCTATCAATTTAATTAATATCTTGGTTATCTAATCTATGTTAATTCTACTCTATTCTAAACCTATGTCAGTCCTAGTTCCTAATTCTAAAGGGAAAAAGGGGGTTTTCAGCCTGAGAGACTGGTACGGTTTGGTTGGTGACTACAATCAATTCAAGGCACTTTAACCCACACGAGCTAATTAACAAAATATAAAAGAGCGGACAACCAAATATAAGAAAACTATATTAACCATTATTAATCCGATTAGAAAGTTAGTTTGTTTATTAAGTGCAATGATTTCTTCTATCGAGGTGGCATATCATTATTAAGACTTAGGCGTTACATCATCCTAAGACCTAGACACAATAATTCTGTCACAATTAAAGCATCTGCATAAAGCATCCTTATTTGCTCATTATAATCTATCTTAGGGATTAAAGCAATGATGATCTTGTTAAACCCTAGCTCATAGAGACTTTACCCACTTACCGCTTAATGGCAATTTATACACTAGCAGTCCACTTGTCCAACTATCTAATGGAATTAGAATGTTACTTGTTGAATTATCTAGGTCACCTGCTAGTCAACACGATCAATAAACCATTGGCAATATCCAATTAACTAGTTAAGCCCAAAGCGTATCCTAGATACAGACTTAGAAGGACGATATTTATGTAACTATGATTCTAGATGTATAAATTACTATATGGAGAGTTATCCCAGACTCTAGATCTACTTGGTCCATATCACTAGATCCAGTTAAATGATAGGTCGCATACAAAAGCGCGTAAACAAGTATAAATTAATAAACATAAAAAAGCATATAACGATGAATCAAGAAATCGAGATAAACAAATACCAAACATTCAGATCTTCATAATAATGGCTAATACCCAAAGGTATTAGCCTTCAAACGTCATAATAAATACAAAAGCAATTATTTAGCCAAGGTAAACTAACCGAGTTAACGAATGATACCAAAAACTGAACGATTACTAAAGTATATGGAATTACACGTTGTCTCCTATGGAATTGATAATGTTGCTCGACCTTTTCTGCTCTTTTTCTCCTCTGAAAATCGACTTTTATGGTTTAGGTATCGAGTATATGATTTAGCACACTTAAAACTCGCTTTTGAGTTTTCTATTTATAAGGTCTGGAAATCGGTTCGATACGGCGTATCTAAGTATTGGATACAGCGTATTGGTGATTTCTTAGAGTATGGACCACGCTTGATATCTTTCAGAATATTATATTCATTCCATATTTTGAATACGGCGTATTGAGTGTCTCTAGATACGGCGTATTGAGTTTTATTCTTCGGTGGTCTTTGGTGAGTGCAGGCACAGATACGCTGTATCTTCCTTGATGGATATGGCGTATTGGTTTTTAGAATAGTAATCTTTAAAATATATTCATTTAAGCTCCAGAATGCACGCCTTTTGCTAACTTTCACCAATTACTCCATAATTACTGCAATTCTCAAATATAAACGATTAAGTAACAATTCTTTGCAATAACTATACAAAATGGGTTAATAACATGGGATAAATGATGCTATAAAATAGACGTTATCTGATGTCATCAAATATCCCCCCACTTGAATCCTACTTGTCCTCAAGTAGCCTTTAGAAGTTTATAAAGATGTATCCCTAAAGATATTTTCCGTTAAAGCACTTATTTGATCTATTACAAGTACACAACCAAACACCTCATGAAATAGGAAGATGAAAACACTCAAATCACTCAACTAATCTATGTGGTAACATGTAACTAATTCGCTTAATTGCTCGGTCGTGACGAGTATTTTATCATAAGCTTGGCAAGGATACACATCTCCACCGCTAAAGCTAAGGAGTAACAAGTTTATAAAGGTATATATGGGTTTTTGTATGGAAAGGCTTACGGTTTGATCATTCTTCAATCTTTCACCAGAAGTACCACTCCAACAAGGCAGTTGAAGCATACATACATGGCCGTAACGATGGAATAGACATGTGTGTTCGATCACACCCTCATTCAAATTTAACCAATTGTTAGGATAAAGAATGATATAGGGTAGGAACCTTCTAACTTTCACCAAAAGTCGTAAACCAACGAGGCAGCTGAGACATGCATACATGACCATAATTACAGAATAGACATGCACGCTCGATCACCTCCTCATTCGCGTAAAACCAATGGATAGTCATTAGGTGAGAGGGAAGTAAATTGTTGTTAAATAAAAATCAAGAAATAAATAGATTAAGCCTAAAGTACAAGTTGCTAGACACTTTTTCCCGACCGTTACCATGATAAAGACACAACTATTTACAACGTCTTGATCATAGATCAAAAACTACAACCAAAGTTGGTGTTCCCGTAACGGTCAACTTCCCAATCATCCCAAAACTTTACATACTCTACAAGGCAAGTGGCGATATCTTCCTCTTTGTGCAATACTCTACATCGTTGATATTTAGACGTATCAATGAATAATCGATCCTTCGTGTAATTCCTTCGGTAATTGCGAAACGATTATCTTCAAACTTTCTTTATCTCTCTTTTGGTATTTTTCCATTTTTTGATTTTTTTTCGATAACTATACTTCAAATCTCGGTGTAGTTTAACCACCTTCACGATCATAATAATTCTGGATAATTCCTTCATAGTTCTTCGTTCTTCGGATTCACCAATAATTGTGATGGTAGTAAAATCACTTGAGTTTTGACTACTAATATACATTCCTATTTGCAATGTGCAAATTTCCCACAACATCAAAGATAGAAAATGACACAAGACTTGGGAAATACAATAAGCAACTAGCAACTGTAAATTAAACTTAATCTAACAGGGTAGGTTAAGGTGTAAGGGTGTAACGAAACAAAAAGTTGGTGTAAATTCCTAAAGGATTGGCTCTACGATTTGTTCTAGTTGATCTTCACTCTAAAGATGAGAGTGGAAAAGGGTTTAAACGGGAGGTTAACTAACCGGTGTAATTAGTTAATTAGCAACATGTAAAGGCGATTTGGGTGTAATCCTAAGATTTACCAATTTAAACAAGTTACTCCATCTAAATCCATAGTACTTATCATTGTGGTCTCGAATAGATATACCAAGCCAAGTTCTAAAATCTACAACATCAACGGCACACTTATATTTTGTGGAATTTGGGTAAACATTTAGAAACGGATAGGCTAAATCCTCATAATATCTAACAATGGTTATTGTCTGCGGGTTATGTATCAAGTAATTTCACAAAAGTATGCTTGAAAAAATTTTAAATTTGAACATAATTTAAGCATTTACACAGAATTTAAGCATTTTAGTGTGAAAAATAGGAAAAGTAATCATTCTAATTCCATCCCCCTACTTGAATTATACAACGAACGTCCTCGTTGTATCAATAAAACATTAAATACTGGAATTAAAAAAATTAGAATGAGAAACTCCCCTGATATTTGCTCGGTAGTGATTCTCCATTGTTGATTTATGAGCAAGATTGTATGTTGAACAACCGTCTTGAGGTTTCAGGACTCCAACACTTCAAGGTCTCCAGATATGTAAGTTCTTCACCAATCATTAGTCGATTTCTTTCCACGAGGTCCTGTGTAAATTCTCAGAAAACAAATGCAATTCTATCATGGTACCTACGGTTAATTTAAACTAAACTAAACAAAATACGGATCTGTTTGGTGGATATGGCGTATCAATTTAGTGAATACGTCGTATTCAAAATCTGACAATAACGTTTTTAAAGTGCAATAGAAAGTAAAGACTGATAACGTCCAAAAAATCAATACGTCGTGATACGCGTAAAATATATATATATAATACTGTGGAAAATTCCCAATTCACCCTTGAGGACAAAGGTAAAAAGGAAATTCTTCAAAATATATATAATATAATATAATACGTATCTTACCCGGGAAGTATGATTTCCTCGGGTCGTTTCCCCAATGATTTGTGAAATTGAAACCTCGATTGTTGTTCGGACAATGAATTTGAATGGTAACAAAGATTGATTTGATTATCTATATCTACAAATTAAAAGAAACAATTAAAAACTAGCAATTAAAAACACTTAAACACTAAGCAATTAACGGAATCAAATAAAACGCGACAATAAAACAAATTAAGCAAAACTAACTCTTAAAAATGCAAACTAAATTTCTAAACTTAAAATAAGATAAAAGAAAATTTTAGAAAAAGAAATTATATTTTTTGATTATTTTTGAATTTATTATGAATTAAAAACTATTTTAAATCTATTTAAATCCTAGAAAATAGCAAATTAAGTCCTAAAAATTCTAAAAAATGATTTTTAAACTTAGAAAAGTCTAAAATATTATAAAAACTAAGAAAACTATTTTTAACTATTCTTAAAATTAAAATCCTATTTTTAAAATTAAAAATAAAAGCTCAAAAATGAAAATTAAAATCTAACAGTGTTGAAAATGATTTTTCTGAATGTAAACCTAAAAGTATTTAATCTAATGCTAAAAACTATTTTTTTGTATTTTTATAAAACTTTTTTCTATTTTTTATGTATTTTCGAATTTTAAAACCTTAGAAAAATGATTAAAAATAATCTACTTTATGGAAAATTACCAAAAATTCAGGGAAAATCTAAAAAGCTATAAAGATCAAAGGAAAAATAAGAAAAGGCTCACAGCTTAACAAATAAGCCCTAAATAAGCAATGTTAAGCTACGGCTTATAATGAAAAAGGAAAATTAAAATGTGCATAACTATTAAATGGTGCAAGCTTTGGTTGGATGAGCTATTGAAGCAAAGTGGTAAAACGTGTGTGTTGTGTGCTTGAGGTCGTGGGTTCAAGTCTGGCAATCCCCCATTTTTTGCAATTTTTTTTCACTTTTAACAAAAACTAAATATCCAAACTTATTAAAAACCTGATTTTAAACAACTTTAAAACTACACTTTTTGTCTGAAAATGACAAATTAGCTCTGAAACAGCTTATTAATAAGCTGACCTCAGAAAGTGAGCTTTTGAGCTCACTTATGCTTGGTTACACTAAATCACTTGCACAAAGTTCAATATAAGCTCGAATGCTAAACCAAAAGTTGTTCTAGACAGCTTAAGATGCCTACAAGCTAATTCTAATAAGCTAATTAAACAAGAAACACTAAAAGCTAACTAAAATATAGGATCAAAGCTGCAAACTCATGAATCAACTCAAAAAGCTCAAAATTAAGCTAAGCTAAAAAGCTCAATAAGCCAAGACAGAGGCTGAGCTTATGAGAAATAATTAAACTAACTATAAGCTATAAATTCAAACAAGAAAATTAGATACTAAAACTTAAAATTCTAAAATTAAAAGGCTAAATTCTATTACTACTATTTTTGGTATTTATGAGATTTTTATGATTTTTAAGCTAATTTTAACTAAGTAATTAAGCTAGAAAATAAAAAGCAAGCCCTAAACTATATTAATCTATGTATGAATTAAAAGCTACTTAAATTTGAAAGCTTAAAAGTTACTAACACTAAACTAAATTGGAGCTTAAAGTCAGCAGTAGTAATAATGTTACTACTGCTGATCTACTTTACCAAAGAGCAAAGCAAAAGTGCAGGCCACAAAGGTGGTCAATTCTGCACTAAACACACTCATTAGGAGTGTTTAAACACCAAATAAACAAAATCCAAGCCTTAGAGGGCTTGGATCAAATTTACACAAGCAAAGGGAAAGGAAAAAGTCTCCTGGTGCTGACACACTCAAATTAAGCCCTAACTTGTTGATTTTTAAAATCTAACCTTTAAAAACTCTTTTACTACTAGTTACAAATGAAAATAAAACTGACTAAAACAAAATACACAATTCCCTTTGACTTTTGATGGTCAAACAAGTCTACTCCAAACACCCCTTAATATTGTTGACAGATTGCAAAAAGCTTTTAAAATGGAAATCCACTTAACTAAACTTTGATACCAGACATCAATGAGCTTATAACAAGCTTAGAAAACATGATTAGAAACTGAATAATCTAGGAATCAAAGATCTATACTAACTTAACTAAATTTTTTTTTTGGTTTTTATGAATTTTTAAGACAACAAAATAAAATCAAAGATCTAAACTATTTTAAACAAAAATAGATAAGCAATATATCTAATAAGCAAAAGTAGATGAGATAAACATGAAATAAACACAAATTAAGCACTTGAAAAGCAATTAGACAAAGCAAAATAAGAATTTAGTAACTAAGCTAATTTAAGCTAGAAAATTAAAACAAGGAATTTAAATGAGAACTAACCAATAGCTTCAGCTAAATAGAAGCTCATAGGCTCATAGAGCTTTTCAACAACTCTGGCTTATCCTAGGATAAGCCAGTAAAGTCCTTGAAATCCCTTCCATTATTGGATCCCCTTCCATAAGCTTAATAAGTCTAATTATCAAGGTAATTAGCTGATTTTATTTATTTAAGTAGATTAATAAGACCGAATTAAGCTCAATCGAAGCTTAGAGACTTTGAGAGCTAATAAGAGCTTATTGAGAGCTTATGAGTCATTAACATGAGAACACTAGAGCTATTTGAGAATTTATAACAATTGTATTAAAAGAAGACTGAATTTCATTTACTAAAAGCTTGTTACATTACTAGAGAGAGATTACAATAGGAATTTAAAGAAAATACATAAAAATTTCATAAGCTAAACTAAATTAAGCTAAAAAAATTAAAGAGCTAACTAGATAGTGTGTGTGATAGTGTGGGCTATTTATAGCCTGCAACTGAACTTTCTAGACCCTTAGCCCTCTACACGCTCCCTTCAATCATTGCCGTATGATCTTCTAATCATTGGAGAGTTAAGTTTAGCCGTTGGATCATCTTTGGGATCACACGGATTGCCAGCGTGGCAATCCGTGGCTTGGTCTGTTGTACTTCCTTTGTGAGTGTTTGTAGTGTAAAAATTACCCTCCTTGTGTGCTTCTTTATTTTGCCAACGTGTCATTCCCCTTTAGTACTTGACCAATAGCATGCTTGAAATGATGTTAAAAACCCTACCATCTTGTACTATGTCACCTGAATTGTCCATTTCACCCCTTAATTGGTAATTTCCCTTTGTCTTGAGTGCGTGGTAAAAGGTTAGGGATGATGAATAGTAAAACAATATCTCCCGCCTAATTTTTAACTGAAAAGGGGTAAAAGAGGGTCAAGTTTGGGTATTTGGCAAATTAAGTCCTTGTCTTTGTTATGGAAGTGGTGTAAAGTTTTGAAATTGGCATAACAAGTCCCTGGACTTGGTATTAGGGCTATAGGTTATGGGTTTTGGTTTTGGGCCGTGGGATGGGAAATGGGCTAGGGTTAGGACTTAAGGTTTTATTTATTTTGGGTTCGGGTGAGGGATTAAGGGATTATGGCCTAATTTGATTTGAGGACTATTATTGCAATTTAGGTAAAAATGAGGGAATGAAATGGTAACTTTGGGGTTTTTGTCTTCTAGTGTTGACTTTGTGTGTTTGACCAAAGTTGACTTTTTGTCTTTATTTGTAGAAAGCTTTCGGCTCTTGTACAATCTTCCGTTCTCGTGTTCGTGTTTGCTCGATTTTGGCTGTTTTCTTGTTATTTTTGCTTTATCCGTACATGCACATGCACAAACACAAAACAAGCATATTTTTGCCATTTTTACTGTGTTTTTGGTCTTTTAGGGTTATTTTTGGTATTAAATGGATGTGTGTTTTCAAACATATCAAAATTTCCCAAACTAATCCTTTAAGAAGTAGTAAAGTCTTTGTGGGGAAAGTTTCTAAGTCACAAGTTATAAAACACCCGTTTTCCCATTTTCAAAACTTTTTTTCTCTTTTTATGATTTTTCTTAATAATTAACTACCTAACTACAACTTATTCTTGTGTGACATAATGTATTGTTTTCATTACCTTAGTGGTAACTTTTAGGATCATGGAACAAAAAGCACGATTAAGTGTCTAAAAGATAACTTCATCATTCCCGACTTTTCACTTTTCCCATACTAAGCTTAAAAATAAGATCAC
>BQNB010165232.1:0-14245 GCA_026074375.1 Tanacetum coccineum | reverse complement strand
GCTTTTTAGCATGTTAAGCATTCAACCCTTTTGGGCTTATTTACGGCTTATTTATAGGCTGTTTGTCCAAGTTTGTATTTTGGGAATCATACTTCCGGATTTTCTACATTGAGATTTTTGATTCTTATTATATATTTATATATTTATTATATTTAATATATATGACGAAATAATGCGTCGATTTATGATTAATAACGATAAATGTGTCGGGTTTTAATAAAATCGAGTTTTATAATATTAATATATATTTTTATAATTTATATAAAAATATAATATTTTATATGTTCTAGTTTGCAAAACAAGTCCAAAAAGCCATGCAAGCTTATTTTAGGATTCCAAATGATATTTGCAGGTTATAGCTTATTAGAATAAGCTAAAATAAGATGTTCTAACATAACAAAAGTTTAGAAAAAGGATTCGTTAGCTAGAAAATCAAAACGGGTCGTTTTTAGGGTTTTAATAAAAAACACATGGGTTTGAGGATTCAAAGCTTCAAACAAGAGTTCATATATGATCTTAAGAGTATTATGAACATTCTAATACAGATTATAAGTTTATGGAACAAGATCTTAGGCTTACTTGAGCTAAAATGGGTCGAAATGGGTTTTTATGACTCGTACGCCTAGAAATGGCTTCAAGACTTCGTTTTTCTTGCTTCTTGGCTTCTATTCTGAGCTTAGGGACTTCTCTTGATCCTTCTTGGTCTGAGTTAGAACTCCATTTGAGTGGTGATAAGTTTTTGAGGTGTGATTTGAATGAATGGGGTGTTTGGATATTTATTGGGCTCGAGACCCTTGTTGGCCAAGTTTTCTTGGTGGCTAAGGGTTAGGAGCTATAGATAGATGACTAATGGAGTCTATAGGGTGAGTGTTGTGAGCTAGAAGTGTAGATTTGCAAGGTGGAAGGTGTATGAGGGTTTTCGGCTACAAGAAGGTGACAAGGAGGTGTCTAGAAGCCTTGGAGCTTAAGGGTGGTGATGGAGGTGCTTGTAAGCTGCTTGGTAATGTCATAGAGGTGCTAGGATGCTTGCTTGAGGTGCTTGGTTGCTTAAAATGGGTAAAAATGAAAGAAAAGGGGTGTCGGGTTCATTTTAGTTCGGGTTAGGGTTTAGGGTTTTAATATCTAGTTAGGGTTAGGGTTTAAGTTATGTATAAGATGAAGGTTTAGGTTTAGGATTATGTTAGGATTAGTTTTAAGTTTTAGGGCTTAGTTTTAGGTTTAAAGTGAATTAGGGTTTAGGGTTGGGTTTAGGGTTTTGGGTTTAGATTAGTTTTAGAATGATTTAGGGATTAGGTTTAGGGTTTAGAAGTCATGCATCAAGTGCTTGTACCTTGTGTTAAAGTGGTGGTAAGAAACCAAAGTAATTTAGGAGGTAAAATGACCTAGTTTGACTTTCTTGTATTATTAACTTATACATTGAGCTTTAGAAAGTTGTAACTTGATTTAGGAGGGAAAATATATTCAAATGTTGTGCTATGATACTTGTACACATGCTTTAAAGGCTTGTACATTTATTTTATATGTATACATTACATATAATTAGGGTTTTGATATAACGTTTTGAAAAATACGTTAAATGGATAATGTACTTGGTAAAAATGATATTAATATATAGACTTGACATATTAGGATGTTTACATGACATAATGTAAAACCCCGTATTTAAGATCACTACTTATTCTGAATTAATAATTATTCTTTAAATTTTAAATAATTCATTTTATTATTTTAGTCGATTTTTATTGAAATCGTCAATTTTAAAACCCTCGCGAATCTTACAATTTAAATTATCCGTTTTTATCAATCGAGAAACCAAATACATCTCTGTAATACGGGCCCTTGATACCAAATTATTTTATTTTTGTATTCTACGCTTCCTTCGTGTTTTTATATTGCACCTTGACGAAAATCTCGCTTTTAGGAAAAAGTATCGGTCTAGTAAGTGTTAGGCCCAATAATCTTTATTTTTTTGGTAACTAATACCTATCCCTTATATAAACTTAATCCCCCTTATATCTCCAATCCACACACACACAGTTTCAAAAAAAAACAAGAAAATTTATAACATCTTTCTGCTCCTCTCTTTGGTTCGACACAAACAAACCCAAAACCACCATCATCAATCTTAAATCCCCACCAAATCTCCTCCATTCAACCTTAAATCACTACTACAACAAACCCTAACCATCTCTCATCCATAAAAACCAACATGCAAGTGTTTTAAAGAAAATAAAGATTTTGAAGATCATCAAGATTTAGGGTTTTTAATTGATTAAGGGCTCTAGGATTATCAAGGGTTGAATTAGGAGTGATTGTGATCAAGATTGAGGCAAGATAATCAAGTTAAGGTTTTTGGGTTTGGTGTTTGGATTTCGGCAGCCAAACATAACCCATCTAGGGTTGTGTTTGATCCTTTTAAACCATCCCATTGTAAGTTAAAAGTACTCTCTTAAAACCCTAACTTGTTGTTTTAATTTTCTAGTGAGTGCATGTTATTGATTTTTACTTTTATGATCATACAAGTAAATTTTTTTCAATTGATCTTGGTAAGTTAGTGTATGTGAGGTATAATGGTTATGGGATAGATTGCATTGAAGTATCTTGGCCTTGTGATGGCTCAATTGAAGATTTAGATGTGTTATGGGTTGATTTAGAATAGGATTTTGCGGGCTGTTTTGGGACAGCAGGTAAACGGAGCTTGTTCTCCAAAAATTTTGGCCTGGATCCTGTGAGATAATTTTATGGGTGAATAGATATAGGTCTTGGCATTATGATATAGTTGGATGCTCAACCAATTCCTCCGTATGAGGGAGATATGGTCAAAATACGAACATGGGTCAATTCTGGACCTTCGATTAGAAAGCATGTTAATGTCAGGGTTTTTGAACTAAAAGTTTAGGTTTTAAAGCTTGGGTCAATGCTAGACATCTTATAGAAGCTCCAGCACTTGGCCTCACATTCATTGCTATTTTAGTTTAGGATTTATGACTAAAACGGCAAAACCAAGAAATTCAGTTAAAAATCTGGTTTGACCTTCGGTTAGTAAAAGTTTATTTCCCGTTGATTGGTAAATGAGTTGAATGATTGGCTTAATGTTTTGAAAACTAGATTCATGTGGTTTTCCAGGGGTGAAAACCTCACATTTATATATTTTATAGAATGAGAGATATGGTCCGGTGATCATGGCTAAATTCTGCAAACGGTAGTTTTCTGTTTTGAGTTAGCGATAGTAAATTGTCCTTTTCTAAAAATTGGTAAACACATTTGGTGTTTAAGGCTTATATGTTGATGGAAAATAGACTTCAGGCCTTTCAGGGGTGAAAAGACTCATGTCTATGTCTATAAGGTTTGGATTTATGCTCTCTTGAAAAATGGACTAAATAAAAAATTGACCTTTTAGTCTAGGGATTGGAATAAATGTAAAGTGTGACCGAATCAATTGAGATAGGAATTAAGGGACGAGGACTTAGTAGATGTTTATTTTAGTTTGACACCAGCTTAGACATCAATTGACTTTATAAAAACACTTTGGTTTAGTCTTGGTGCAATATTGTTTATGTTTCGAATTCTTTAACTAGTATTGTATAACTATTATATTATAATGATATCATATATCATTCTAAAGTGCAGACTTACTTTATATGTCTCGATAATATTTGAGTCATCTTCTCATTGTTAGTTTCTCTTCGTCATCCACTTACGGTGAGTTTCATAGCCCATCTTTCTTCTTTAATGGTTTTCTAACTATTTTCAGGTGAGATACAAGCTGTTTTACCCAAATTAATTATTGATTCCATTTTCATAAAGCGTTACTTGAATGTTTTTACTAAATACTTTACATAACTAAAATGCTCTTCACAGATTTCTAATACATGTTTGATACATGGTTGTATACCATTGAATTGATTTAAGCTGGAAATAGCATACTATAATGATTGAGATCCTTGTTTATCTATTTACAAACTGTGAGTTTTTTTTTAAACATATTACTTGTTTTAAATGGGACAAAGTGCCATGAAGGGTATGCTTGACTGATTATGAGTTTATTGCATGAGTACCTATTTGAAGAAGGCCCCCAAATTTCTGCACTGGTAATTAACTATGATCGGTAAGGGCTAGTACAATAAGTAGATCTATTGGGCCGTGATGCCCTGTTTGGGGTTATGACTATCCATGGCTGTGATCACACTAAGGACATTTTGCAGTGTGAATTTCTTTACGGGTATAATTGCAATATACCTGTTGAGGGGCAAATGATATGCTATTTTATTTGTTGGTTTTAACGTTTCGGTGGATGCGTTATTGCGTAATATATTAAATTCATTTCTTGACATTGCATTCGTTGCATTGTCATTGGCTGATCTTAAACCTTGTGGTCCACTATTAAACATTACTTGATTGATTGAATCACTAATTGAATTTCAAAAATAATTCTTTAAATAGTCGTAACGCTACTTTTTTTTACTAAATACTTATTGATTTATTTCAATGTTTCTTTTACTTAAACCTATGAATTCACCAACATTATTATTGACGTTTTTGCATGTATTTTCTCAGGTTATTATTTTGCTAGCTGAGCATTGGGAGCATTCGAGACACGTGGATATCAACAAAACTCAAGGACTCAGTTTTCTTCACATTCGATAACTATTTTTCCTTAAATATACAAAATGAGTCACGATTGAAATCTTGTAATCTTGTTAAATCATAAATTACTGGGACCTGATTTCATATAATTAGGGTTTTGATATAAACGTTAACGTTTAATGCTTGTTTTGATATAACATTTTGAAAAATACGTTAAATGGATAATGTAATTGGTAAAAATGATATTAAAATATAGACTTGACATATTAGGATGTTTACATGACATAAACATAGATAGAGATGGCATTGTTAGAGGTTGCGTGAGCTCGTTTACTTTTGAGATGCAAGTTACGTTGCATAATGTGATAAAACAAAAAATTTCCTGTAAAAGGGTGGTATATATATAATAGATGGATATTACAGTGCATCTAATTTAATAGATGGATATTTACATTGATGAAAATTGTAGGTTGTTATAGAGAAGGAGTTGTATACAATATTAGGTAAATAATATGAGGGTATTATTGTCCTCACACATTATTTTAAGTTTACAAAGTAAAACCTTATGTGTTTATATCACTTCCATAAATCTATATTATATTTAGTATACATGAAGAATGAAAATAATGATGTCAGCAGAAGTTGCATTCATATCTTAAAACCAACTTATATAGTTACTTAAGTACAATTTATTACCCTCGTCACATCATCATAAAAGAAAGAAAAAGTCGCACATTCGTTTAGAAAAAAGCCGACCAAAGTTATCTGTTTATGGACCTAAATATCTCATTTGACAAATTACATTAAAAGGATTACCATAATGAGCATACATTAAAAGGATTACCAACGTTGTTACATGAAAATTATGCATGGCTACCTAATATACGTTTTTCCATTGTACTTTGAAGACTGTTGATGTGGGTCTTGTAAACTCGCAAAGAGTTTTACAACTCCCTAGGCAGAGCACCTAACCGTTGTAGTGTAGTAAGGTAAGACTCGGGGGTTGTTATCGTTCTCTAGGGGAATAGGTTGGGAAGGCTAGAATAGAATCTAACAAAGGTCTACGGGGTTGAGAGAAGATTATTTTTGTATTTTTATATTTTATTAAAAGCAAGTAAATATCATTGATTAAGAGGATTGGTTTGGTTTTAATTAATTAGACTAATTTATAAATCTAAACTACTGGTGATAACTTATATGGTAAACAAACGTATTTACTTAATCATGCACTACTCCTTAGTTTGCTTCTCCTAATCCTGTTGCTTTGTCACTCTTATGACGATATGTGCAAGTATTTCCTAAGTCATGAACGAATTACACGAAACCGCCATCTATGTAATATTCCGTTAAGGCAATGCACAAGTAAGGTAGTATGAAGACTATTATAAGGCCTCTAAGAGTATATTACATGCAATTAAAACACCTTAAGAGGGATCAACCATATTAGAGGTAAGGTAGTATGAAGACTGTTACCGATGATATCCTTTCTACACACTCGCGTTTCCTTAGACGTCTATGCCAATTTAATATCTTATGGCTAGTTTTCCAAAGCCTAACGCGCATATCCATCACAAGAAGCAACATTAAAAGGATCTACAAACTAAGTTTCATGCAATCATAAGTAAATACTAATGGATCTAGCCTAGCATGTTAAACAAAGGAGAAGAACAAGATTTAATCAAAAAACACAGACTTATTGAAAGATTAAAGGGATATATGAACTTCACTTGATTAAAACATGTGTTTAAGGATGATACAAGAGGTTTTTGACACCCTAAAAACAGCCTACACAGTTGCTAAACTCGACTAATAATATTAGGGTTCGTCTCCTAAAAATTACACACTTAAAAACCCTAAAAATGGATTTGTATATATAGGAAAATAGGCACGATAACGTCACGTTATAATCCTGACGCCGTCATGCCGCAAAATATTCTAGGGTTTCTTTAAGTCGGCTACGTTCTGACGCCGTTTAGAAATCCATGACGCCGTCTCTTGAGTATTCTGACGCCGTTGCGTATGGTTTGCGACGATGTCTCCACGGTTTGTAAGCATTTTCTTCAAGATAGTTGGTGTAGAGTCATGGTCTTGTCTGTTTCTTCTCCAATTGAGCCCAAGTCAAGTGTATTTTCTCCAAAAGCCATCCAAGTGCTAAAAATATGAAAACAAACAATTAAGCACATAATATGGGCATATTTGCATGATTTAAGAGGTTAAATGGCCCCAAAAAAGTGTATAAAATGACACCTCATCAAATACCCATACACTTGTGATTTGCTTGTCCTCAAGAAAATAGGCTTTTTGTTAGTCCATTGGAATCTGATATAAGGTTTATCAAGTTAAACTAATCACGTTCCATGACAACAAACTGAGTTTTAAACAGATATATATGAAGAATATAAAGAACACGTTTAAAACACACAGAAGTACTTTTCAACGTATAGGTTCTTATTAGAATCAAATAAAGAATCTATGACACACCTTGCTTGTAGAATAACAAGGTGGTTGAATGACAATTGGGATGTTATCTCCTTCAAACTTAAAATCTAACCAAAGTTAAGAGAGTAAGAAAACAAACTATGACTAAACTGAAGCTTCAACTTTCAGTAGTACCATTCAGTTTGTTTGAGAGATAAATGAACTCTTTAATGTGTATCACATTAATTGGAAGAGAAAACATTTACTCTGGGAATACCTTTTCTTTTATAGGAAAAGGGACTAGGGTTCACAAGTTAACCTAGTACGCATGTCATGCATCCAATGGGTGGTTGAGATACCATTTAATGCAGACGTGCTCTAAAGTACCAGGTACAGTCCTTTAAGGAAAGTTGTTGTACTTCTATACCAACTTTAGAAGCACCTTTTCCCAAGGAGATTGCTTTTTTCCTTTTGACATAAATCAATATTTTTCCCGCCTTATAAACCTTCTAGAAGTGAAACAAACGTTTCAATCTTCTGTCAAGGAGATAGATAACGTTCAGCTTGGAATTGTCAACCAAGCTGATTTGAAGCTCTTTGTATAGGCCTTCTTTAGTTTCTGATCCGCTGCATAAACTAAAGTGAAGATACTTCCCAATATTCTAAGGATCTGAAGAGCTGAAGCTGAAGAAACTTCAACGACTCAAACTGAAAGACTTCAGCTTGAGTAAAACTTAGGGGATTTTACGTTTAAATCTATTGAGAAAATAAAGGGCTCAGGAACTGAACCCAACAATCTCCTTGTATTTGAATATACAAATAACATAAGTTAAAATTAGTAGTAAGTGAGCAAACAACTTCTTCTTACAAAACTGATACAAATTGAACAACATAACTGATAATTACTTCTTTTAACTTTCATTACATTACAGTTACAAAAGATAAAGTTAATACAAACAATTTAATTTTATTTGTCTTAGCTGCTCGATGGTTCTCATCTGCTTGAGTGGTTTTAGGTTTCTCTTATTAATTTCAGCAAGCAGAAGAGTACTGAAGGTCCTGGCATGATCATCAAGCCCAGGACCTTAATGTCGTTTGAAGAAGATTTCTTGTACGATGTATAACATGGTATTCGGGAAATCTTTCTGATCCTCAATGGTAACAAAATCTTGTCTATGGTAAGAGTTGAACATGATCATACCAAGGACAAGTTCGTTTAGCACAGTACCAGGTAAATGATCTTCATACTGAACTGATAGCTTATGCCTTTTTTTGCTTTGAATTAGTCATGGATGTCATCAGCATGTTTTCTCTTCTTGTTTGCGAGATCATTTAATTTGTAAAGAGGGTCCTATTTACTTAGTGGAATATCCAAGTTAATACCCAGTTCTGCTTCAGTTGTGTGAATATAGTCCATTCTTGAACGTACCTGGTCATAGATGATTTTCCATCCTTTACCAGTTCTGTTGGGACATGCATTTATGACTTCTCTCTATTCACTATGATGCATATCACTTGTTTTATAACAACCTGTAATTTTCATCAATGCAATTATCTATCTATAACTTAGATACACTATAGTATCCCTCTATTATATAAGATACCACCTTTATACAGGGAAATTTTTGCTTAAACTCTTTATGCAACGTAACTTGTATTTCTAAAGGTAAACAAGCTCACACAACCATCTATGAAATCTCTATCTATACTTATGTCAAGCAAACATCATAACATGTCAAGTTAATGATCTATTATCCTCTATATCATGTACGTTATCTATTTAACGTAGTTTTTAATACGATAATATCAAATGAACTTTATCCGTTAACGTTAAGGTCAAAACTCTAACTTTATGAAATGTATACATTCAAAGTGAATGTACAAGCAACCAAGGCATATGTACAAGTAATCTATGCATAAAATTCAAATATGAATTCCCTCCAAAATAATGTACAAGCTCTTTTATGCACAATGTACAAGTTCTTAAAGCACGAATCCAAATAAGCCATTTAACCTTCGTTTTTCTTAAAGATTTCGTACAAGCAAGTCAACACATGTTATAAGATCATAATGTACTACATTTACATTACATTTTCCCTCTATTACATACAATATACATGAAATAAAAACCAAAAACCCTAACCCGAACTAGTTTTGAACCCGTGACCCATTTCTTTCATTTTTGCCCACTTTTAAACCAACCAAGCACCCAAGCTTCACTATGACTAAGCTACTTCAGCTCCTAAGCAGCTTACAAGCCCCTATCATCCATTTATTGGCCACAAAACAAGCCACATTCCCTCCTTGTTGTTCCATATTAGCCGCGGCCACATGCACCCTTAAAACCCTTACCACCATTCAATCCTACCTCCCTAACTCACCATACTCACCATACTAGCTCATCTTACTTAGCTCCCCTAGACTTGACACTAATCAAGACCCATAACTTGCTCACCAAGGTGATTTTACCCTATAAATAGGCGCACCCTTTCCATTTCAAACTCTCACCTCAAAAACTTACATAAACATCAATGGAGTCTTAAACTCAGCCAAGGAAGGATCAAGGAAGGCCAAGGGAAGCCACAAGGTCAGAAACAAGACCAAGAAACCAAGAAACAAAGCCTTGCAAGTCGTTATTAGGCTTACAAAGCTAAAAACCCTCGTTTGACCCATTTCTCAACCCGTTGCATGTTGAAGCTGTTTTACTTTCACTAAACTTTCCCGGGTAGTTAACATTGTACTACCATACGGACGCATTTCACTTGGTATACTTTAGCCATCAATCAAATTTCCCTGTACTGTTAAGGTGAGTTCATAGCCTCACTTTTAAATCTTTTGAATGTTTTCATATACCCGTGAGGGGGATACATGCTATAAATCACAAATATAAGTGTTTTCTAAATCTATGCTATCGTGATATATTATTGCTTGTGATCTAAGTCCCATTATGCCAAAAGACACCACTATCATGGACCATTAATCACTTGCAAGTGAACGCGAATATTGTGAATAGGCCTATTAGGATTGACGAATCCCGTTTGTGTTAGCCGGATAGGTAGCCAAACGCACTATATTTGAATCTTATAGGTATATGGAAATTACACCTCCTCGGGGGCATTATCTTTTATTTATTATATCTATTTATATATATATATATCTATATATTATATATATTATAGTATATATTTATATATCACAGCAATATGGGTAATATATATACACAATGTCAGTTTGGTTGCATGGTGCTTAGCTACAATTATGAACACTATTTTTAATATGTTTTCTATAATAATTGTGCTCGTACAATTATTACACTATGACTTGTATTCAAAACTGTTTATCATAAACCTATGAATTTTACTCAACCTTTGTGTTGACTCTTTTTAGCATGTTTATCTCAGGTAATTAAGCAAACTATAGCACGGAGTGGCATGGACTGAAGATGGCTAAATTGTTATCATTCAAACTTTATATTTCTAGATTTTAGGACCTCTGTTTGTAAAACTCTGATGAATAAATGAATGATAACTAAATTTTTCCAAAATGTCTCTTTTGAGTCATTTTCTATGATTATGACTATTGTACTATGAAGTAATACCCCAGATTAGCTTCCGCTGCTATAATTGTCAAAATGGGGGTGTTACAGATTGGTATCAGCGCCATGGTTATAGAGAACAAGGTTAAAACCTTAACTATAACTACTTTTCTTTTCCAGCCATCAAAGTCCTCCGTGCCACTACATTTCCCGAATAAGATACATAACTATTATACTACTATATAAATAACTTATGTTATTTACCGACGGGTTGTTAACAGAACGATGTCTTCTCCCAACCATCGTACTTCCAATATTGAGGATGCTTTTTCCTCTACGAACTCACCTAACTATACTCCGGCTTCACCAGACTATTTCCCAGCCATACCGGGAAACATCTCTCCTGGCTCTTCAGATGATTTTAGTAAGTATCTTTTGGCCACACTAGTTTTCTCACCTTTACATGATATGGAAGTCATGCCAGCATATGATACTACTCCTCTACTTCAAACTATTATTGCTCTACCAACTGCTTTACCTCCGTCTTCACTATCATCAATGTTTGATTTCTAAGATTTCTTTCCTTCCAAGGAGATTTCATCACCTAAAGACACTAAGACTCCTGTTGAATCATCATTTCCAATATCTCTATCTTCATTAGTAGAATCTTCATCACCAGTTAGGTCAACTACAGCACCACCAGACTATCCCATTGATAAATCTATCTTCGCATAGTTAGATAACTCATTATGGATCATACCGCGACCACTAGGAGAAGAACCAGTCCCCGAGGAACCTAATGAGTCAGATGCTTGTGAAAGTATTCATCTTTAGAAATGATCATTGAGAATATCCAGATTTGTTATCAAGAGTCTTCTAAACAAGATCCAAGAACTCAACAAGGGAAACCACCAGATTAGATATGTGTCATTTATAGCTTTCTAGAATCTAGCCACTGGATGTATGGTATAAATAATGACGCTTGCTATGTAAATTATATAGACAAGTTGTTTATGATCTAATACAGTGGTGATTCCATTATACCTCGTTGTTTCATAATACCAATTGTGTATGTCAAGATTTTCTATCCTATAACGATTCATATCTTTATTCAAGATTACTATCATTGTTTTACCATCCAATTTTCCTCAAACCTTTAAACACTAAGCCTCCTATTAGATCACTCATTCCATTATCTCCGCATCTATCTCTGGAAGTCTTAAATTCCAAAATATTCAGTTGTATCAAAGAATGATCACAAATCTTTATGTTATAATTCTTATACCTTAACTTATGATATGACTATATCATTTTATGGATTCTTATTCTATGTCATCTTGTATATAGATGCCTCCCAAGAGAACATCAACATCTAAAACACCAGTCATAACTTTGGCTGCCATCCAGCAACTGATTGCTAATGGCATTGCCGCTGCTCTGGAAGTACAAGCTGCTAACATGGCAAATACTGACAATACTAATAGGAACACTAGACCAAGAGAAACCCCTGTAGCAAAAAGAGGAAACTACAAAGAGTTCATAAGCTTTCAACCTTTCTACTTCAACAAAATGGAAGGAGCTGTTGGACTCATTCGCTGGTTTAAACAGACCGAATCAGTGTTTTCTCGTAGCAATTGTGCTGAGGAAAACAAAGTGACGTTTGCTACTGGTACTTTAACTGATGATGCCTTGTCCTGGTGGAATGCATATGCCTAACCTATTAGGATAGAACAAGCCAACAGGATCACCTAGACTGAATTAAGAAGGCTCTTAATAAACAAATATTGTCCCTGAACCGAAGTTAGAAAGATAGAAGATGAATTCTACAATCTAACTGTCAAAGGGAATGATCTTAAACCTTACGTTATAAGATTTCAAGAATTAGCAGTCTTATGCCCGAACATGGTACCAAACACCGAGAAACTCCTGGAAGCCTTCATCAGAGGGTTACCTAGAAGTATTAAAGGTAATGTTACCGCCTCTAAGCCTCAAACTTTAGAGGAAGCCATTAACATAGCCCAAAGGCTAATAGATCAGGTAACAAAGCACACTTCGGTGCAAGGAAACAATGATCATAAACAAAAATTTGATGATGAAAGAAACACCACTGACAACAACAACTTCCAAGATAACCGCAACAATAATAACAATGATTACCACCAACAGTAGAATAGAAGGCAAGAAACCTTCAGGACTTATGCTGCCACCAATGGGTATACTGGAAACCGTCCCTTGTGTGAAAGGTGCACCCTGCATCATATCGAACCTTGCACTGTCAAGTGTCGAACTTGCAACAGGGTAGGTCATCTGACCAGGAACTGCAGAAACAAAAGACCAGCCACTAGAAACAACCTACAACCAGTATCAATAACTTGTAATGCCTGTAGAGAGAAAGGACATTATGCAAATCAGTGCTCAAAAGCAAACAACAGGGCTACAGGGGAGCATACTTACTAAAAGACCAGATAGCTTTTGTTCACTTTAGAATTTCTACCCTAGAAACAACTCTCAAGGATATTCAAATTCCCCACCAGTTATATATGAAGGATCTTCTAAAACACACTTCATAAGTTTGAAACCCCCAAACACCAAACTACTATCCTTGTCATTTGTTGCTTTTATCTAGGATCCTACCACGAGACACGTAGCATAAGTGTTAACACTCTTAAAGTTTCAATGATGTAAGATATGTAAGATGAAATTATCCATGAAATAATAAAGTGATCTGATGATATAAAAACCCAACTTCATTTATCAAACCCATTAGTTCTATTATATTCAACTTTGAATACTCGCCTCATACTTTTGAAACACTTATTATCATTATAACAAAGATCCTCGACTGATAATATAGGCATCTGTTCAATTAATGTCTCATTATTCTTCTTATGATTTTGAAAAATCATATCATCTTTTACACATCACCATTTTGATATCATGTTTTATGCTTAGGTAGGATGATTTATAATCATCTTATTAAAATGAATTAGGACGCTTCTTCATTTGAATAAAGAAATTATAAATCACTGAACTATGAATTTATAAATTCTTAGTTACAAGGATTGGGACGCCTCTTTTTGTAAGTGACAAATTATAAATAAGTAAGCTTAAGTATATGGCATACATATAACATTCTTTTAAATCTGTGATCCATTTGTACGAACAAAATTCCCTACTTCATGAAATCATTATCAATATTACCTTTATATAAATGAATCTCTGAACTTTTACACTCCATCATTCGACTAAATCTCGGGACGAGATTTCTTTTAAGGGAGGAGGACTATAACAACCTGTAATTTTCATCAATGTAATTATCTATCTATAACTCAGATACACTATAGTATCCCTCTATTATATAAGATACCACCTTTATACAAGGAAATTTTTGCTTAAAGTCTTTATGCAACGTAACTTGTATTTCTAAAAGTAAACAAGCTCACACAACCATCGATGAAATCTCTATCTATACTTATGTCAAGCAAACATCATAACATGTCAAGTCAATGATCTATTATCCTCTATATTATGTACGTTATCTATTTAACACAGTTTTTAATACGATAATATCAAATGCACTTTATCCGTTAACGTTAAGGTTAAAACTCTAACTTTATGAAATGTATACATTCAAAGTGAATGTACAAGCAACCAAGGCATATGTACAAGTAATCTATGCATAAAATTCAAATATAAATTCCCTCC
>BQNB010165231.1:0-14245 GCA_026074375.1 Tanacetum coccineum | reverse complement strand
ATATTGACATACGACACCATTTCAAAAGAGAGTAGGTTGAGAAAGGCATGGTTTAATTGTACTTCATGTCGACGGATTATCAGCTTGCGGACATATTCACAAAAGCATTGCCAAGAGAGCGGTTTGAATTTCTACTCCCGCGACTTGGTATGAAGAGTATGTCTCCAAAAACTCTTAAACGTCTTTAGGAAAGAGAATAGGAGTAAAAGATGGTCTTCTTATATCCTATGTAAATATGTACCTATAAAAACCATAAAAATCAAAAATAGAAAATACCAAAAATAGTTTTTCAAGACATGTCTTTCGTGTATCGATAACATTTACAGACCTAGAAATGTCATTCAATAATGACACGGGTCTTTAAATGAAGCTCGAACGGAAGTTCAAACTTTTCAAAACATGTCTTTATGGCTTGCAATTATTTCAGAATGCAACCCGCTTTTCAAATTGAGGAAAGCATGTCGCCAAAAAGACGGCTGTTCCTGACAACGGGTGATTAAGTTCTCTCGGGCATGGATTACTTTATATCCATGCAACTCGATCTAATGTACGCTTCAGTGCATTATTTCCTGATGCAAAAGAGAAGTCTTCTGTCTATCTATATAATTTTCCGTCTATGATTCTTTAGAAAATTATTTGGATTTCACATGGTGGTTTAATGTTGGTGGAAAATCAATCGGACTTGTGTTTTCATAAATTGGATACTCAATCAACGACTACAACTCTTTCGGTAGAAAACGGGTCATTGATTAAGGGGGAGAGTATTTTTTTCAAAATTCATAACATCTAACGGGCATCTTTTATACATCGTATAAATAATTGAAAAAGGTTTTGTATCTAATGGGGTAACATTTTAAGGGGGAGTTAAAACTGAGTTAACTCTAAATGGCCAAATTTTGTCAATAATATGCAAGTATAGGGTCTTATGTGCTATTTGCTATTTGTTTCCAAGACTCATAAAATATTAAGGACCATTTGTGCCATTTATGCATCTTAAATAATCTCTTAGTAATACTAAGTCCTTAAATAGAAAAGAAAGTAGAAAGTAAGGGGCCAAATCTGATAACTGACATGATAATATGTCCCTCACTAATTTGAGGTGAGTCAAGTAATATGATCCTTTATCGACCAGTATAAATCAGAACACAGTTTTCTCGCCAAATTTTTTTCTAACTTAAATCATTGAGATCTTAAATCTCAAAGGGGTTGCAATTTTTTGATCGGGGGAGAGTAATGTGATTTTAAATATGAAAATCTAAAAAAAATGTAATCCTTTTGGAACTCAATTGTAGGCTCTCCCATATGTGCAAACCTTACGAAAATCGATGCACATATTGAGGGGGAGCCGAATGGTGTATGATGGCATTTGTGTAAGTCAAAGATCCACCCTGTAATTACTTTATCGTAGGTTATAAGTGGATAAAAGGATAGGGTATCGTTCCCCTATCCCGCCCAAGCCCGGAGGGAAATTCTACCCATGGACAATCCACTATTAGAATAGATGTCCCTTAGGTATGATTATCAAATGAGTAATGTGAGAAAAAGGGAATAGTGTGTACTGAGATGGAACTAGTATTGAACATACCAACAGGTTCTAGTAATGAAGACCCTCAGTATGCACTATAATGGTTGAAGAATGAAAAAGAAATGTTAAGAAAAGGGTGAAAGAAAGCAGCCATCCTTAAAACATTAGGCAGAAACCAGGTTAGAAAAAAAAAAAAAATAAAAATAACATATGTTTGTCAGAATCACATGGTTGATTGCTGACAATGAAGACAAGTTATCATGGACCCAGTGATACGGGCTGCACAACCTCCCCTAGCCACTCAAGATCCTCAAAGGATTCTTGATTCATTTCTCACGGAGATCATTTTACATTATTAATCGTCTCCTCACTCGAGTAAGAAAGATATTGAAAAAAGTGTGGCAGTCTGCTCCAGCCTCCGACTACTTAAAACTAAAAAATGCTCTTTGAGACTAATCCATGAGATCAACCACCATACTCCTAGGACAACTAATTCAACTTACATTTGTTATTCACATACTGTGAATAACAAGTAATATCTAAAGAGTCCTACGCATTATCCTCGTGGTATTGCCAGAACATCCGAGTGATAGGTAAGTACTCACAATGAAGATGGAAATCCTTCTAGAGCTAACATCAAACAAGCTCTTGGTAGGTGACAAGTGAATCCATTAGGATTTAAACTTGATGACAAATGTAAAGCAAATGATGTCACTCTCTACGAGTCAAACTTTGTACCAGGCAGTGAATTGACGAATAGTTTTTGGAAAACCGTTCAATGTGCTCAACAACTGATTTTCGAGCACATTGACTGTGTATATCTCTAAAAAACAAACGTGTTTCTAATGAAATTTGATTTTATGTTATAAAACCGTTGATGTGTCACAAAAACTCTTTTTTGAGTGACACACGACTGATTTTCAAATCAATTTCTCTTTAATCAGTGGGTTTTTAATTCACTGGTTCACTCACTCCGTGTTTTGTCTACTTTGAGACGCTCCGGTTTGAGAACGGCTAGCACAGCTGCGAAACCCTGTCAAGGAGATTCTTTGGAATTCTACCTGATCACAGGCAGTATTTATACTGATTAACGGGGAACCGTGGTTCTTGCAACCTTATTCAACGAAAGTGAACAAAGACACTCTCGTTCGTTTATTACTAACATATACTTGCAGGAATCCTCGACGGTAGCAGCTGGTAGCAAGAGACATGTCAATTCACAACCCCATGCTCACACTTCAAACTCATTATCAAAGACATGATGATAGCTGAAAGACCTATAACACAGCTTCCGCAACTCTGATGCCTGCTATTATGATCCAGAAAAGTGTGAGCATGCGGGTCCGAAGGTCACAACATCACAAGAAGGCAATACTCCACAACAAGGATGATTAAGAGATTTACTATAGATGATGATCTCAAAGAAAGCTCAAAGATCACACAAGTCTAAGGAACAAAGCTCAAAGATCACTACTTGCAGTACAATGACTGATCATGAAGAATCAAAAGACTACGAGCCAGAGTCAAAGATCAACTCATAGATTGCTAGGATTCAATTTGTATTTTCTGGGGTGACCTCCCTTAGGGGGAGATTGTTAGGATTATGAAAATCCATGTAAAAGACTCGGTCACCCCATGTAATGTCTAGCATAGGTTAAGTCTCGTATCTTTAAAAATCATCTGTCTAATTACCGTATGACTTATTGTGTTGGGTCCGTGCTTTACCCACATTTAGCCCCACTCCTAAGCCCACTTAGCGGGCACAAAACACATGTATTTATACCCCCTTTCCAGCCATGGGAATGGGTTGGTTGTTCATTTTATCACAAACACACATAAGGTGTAGTTCTCTCTCTACAAATTCGACTAACCCCTAGATCATTGATTGTGTTATGATATCCAATATACTACAGATATCTTCCAGAATATTCACATACTATACATTAAATACGGCGTATTGACTTCTTCTGGATACGGTGTATTGAGCTTCATTCCTTTGTGGTCTTTGGTGAGTGCAGGCACGAATACCCCGTATCTTCCTTGATGGATACGACGTATTGGTCTTCAGAATAGTAATCTTCAAAATATCTTCGTTTAAGCTCCAGAATGCGCGCCTTTTGCTAATATTCACCAAGTACTCCGTAATTACTGCAATTCTCAAATATAAACGATTAAGTAACAATTCTTTGCAATAATTATACAAAATGGGTTAATTACATGGGATAAATGATGCTATAAAATAGACGTTATTTGATGTCATCAAATATCCCCCCACTTGAATCCTACTTGTCCTCAAGTAGCCTTTAAAAGTCTATAAAAATGTATCCCTAAGGATATTTTCCATTAAAGCATTTATTTGATCTATTACAAGTACACAACCAAACACCTCACGAAATAGGAAGATGAAAACACTCAAATCACTCAACTAATCTATGTGGTAACATGTAACTAATTCACTCAATTGCTCGGTCGTGACGAGTATTCTATTATAAGCTTGGCAAGGATACACTCCACCGCTAAAGCTAAGGAGTAACAAGTTTATAAAGGTAAATATGAGTTTGTATGATAAGGCTTAGGGTTGATTACTCTAACTAATATTTATCGATACCAATATTCCAAGAGGGCGACAAAGACCACACATACACCCCCGTAACGACAGGATAGACACATGTGACTGCTCACTCCCACCTCGAATAAGCTAAAGAGTAGGACTAGTAGAGTAATATTGGGTATGGATCTTCTAACTTTCACTAATAGTAATGAAACAACAAGGCAGCTAAGACATGCATACATGGCCGTAACGACGGAATATACATGCACGCTCGATCACATCCTCATTCGCGTAAAACCCATGGTTAATGATTAGGAAAGAGAAATAAATTATTGTTAAATAAAAATTACGAAACAAATAGATTAAGTCTAAAATACAAGTTGCTAGACACTTTTTCCCGACCGTTACCATGATAAAGATACAACTATTTACAAACGTCTTGATCATAGATCAAAAAACAACAACCTAAGTTGGCGTTCCCGTAACGGTCAACTTCCCAATCATCCCATACTTTACAAGGTAAGTGGCGATATCTTCCACTTTATACAATACTCTACATCGTCGATTTGTATCAACGAATAATCGATCCTTCGTGTAATTCCTTCGGTAGTTGCGAAACGATTATCTTCAAACTTTCTTTTTCTTTTTTGTTGTGATTTTTCTAATTTTTTTGCTAACACTATACTACGAAACTCGATGTAATTTCACCATCTTCACGATCATAATAATTCCGTATAATTCCTTCGATAATTCTTCATTCTTCGGGGGTACCATTAATTGCGATGGTAATAAAAATACACGAGTTTTGACTATAATGTACATTCCTATTTGCGATGTGCAAATTTCTTCCAACCGTACTGATATGTGTGAAAACATATATCCGTTTTATAACAAAAATGGCCCATAAAAGACAAAATTGTGCTTTAAATGCTTGAATATTGCTTGTTTTGTCTTTGTAATTATGTAGGTATGGATATAGCAAAAATCGCAAGAAAACGGTCAAAGCCAGACAAACACCGAGCACGAGACGAAAAGAGTGTACAAAAGCCGGGAATTTGATAGCAAGAAAGGTCAAAAGTCAACTCAAGTCAACCTTTGGACAACCAAAGTCAACTCACTAAAAGACAAAACCCAAAAATCCAAAAAATCCCAAAAACAGCCCCTCATTTTTAACCATATTTCACAAAACACCCTAAAAGCCCTAACACCGTTAGTCTTTTTATTAATAAAGACTAACGGTCGTTATCTTTATTATAAAACCCAAAACCATAAAACCTTATAACCTGTTACCCTTAAACCAAGCCCAAATCAATTTCCTTGGCCCAATCTTTTGTATAAGCCCAAAAGTCAAACGAGTAAGAGCCCGGGTCAACGAAATCAAATACACCCTTTTATAAGAATGAATACGCGGGAAAAGTGGTTTTTACTGTTCACCTTCTTCCCCGATTAACCACGAGTCACAATCAAGGGGTAAATGCAAATTGGTGATGTGGCAATGAAATTCAAGTGAAAAGGAATGACATGGCAGGGTTTGACATCATACAAGCACTCCTATTGGTCAATCCCCAAGAAGAATGACACGCGGGCAATGAAGGAAACACACCAATCATTTGAAAATTGCACTAAAACACTTGCAAAAGAAGCACAGGGGTCTGACACACGGATTGCCACGCTGGCAATCCGTGTGCTCCAAAATTGATCCAACGGACAAAGAGTTATGATCCAATGATTGAAATTAAAGGAAGGGCCAGGATGAATGGGAGCGTCTAACAACCTGAAGACCTAGAAGCTTCTCACTACATCTATAAATAGAGGCATCCATCACTCACAGAGAGGAGTTAGTTTTTAGTTAATTTTTAGATAATAATTTTAGCTTATCATGTAATTTTCAATTTTAATGTCATTTAAATACTTGTAACCTTTCTTTTAAGTATTGTAATCTCGTTTTCATTAATAAAAGTTGCTTTTCATAGTTAAGTTTGTACTTAAATCTGTTTTACTTAACGCAATATGGTTTAAAATTTCAATAAGCTCTTAATAAGCTACTTAAGCTAGTCATATGCTCATTTAAGTTCAAAAAGCTTAAATAAGCTCAATCATACTCCAAACACTCGTCCAGTCCCACCAAGTTTACCCAACATCTCATTATATGGATGATGGATCAAACCTGGAAGGATCCATAGACCTCACTAGCTTATTTTTAATAAGCCAGAGCTTGTAGACATAAGCTCTGTTGAGCAATAATCCCTGTTTAGCTGGGATTTCAGGTTATACTTCATTTATTTTTCTGTTTTCATAATTATAGCTTAATCCTATTTTTGAATTTTGCTTAATCTGCTTATTTGCTTACTGCTTGTTTAAGTTGATTATTATTCTACTTAATCTAGCTTATCTTAGTAGTTTAATGATTTATATGTTCAACTGTTAGCTTACTTTAAATGTTTGTTCAAGTTTCTGTTTTAAATTCAGTGAAAAAACAAAAAAATTAGCATTATCTTATTACTAATAGTTCTGGCTTATTTGTGAGCTTTATTCTGCTTATTAGGTTTTATAAAAGCTTCATGATATCTGGTATATGCATTTTGATCTTAAAATCTCAAGGTTATAAGCTAAAAATGGATAAAAGTGAAATAAGGGGGTGTTTGGGACAAGCAGTACTAATTGAGGTCCTCTTATCCTTTAATTTCATCTTAAATCCAACAATTTAGTTTATAAGTGTAGGATTTATAAGTTTAACTAGGTTTGGTTAAGCATTCATAAGTTAGATAGTTAATATTTGAATCTGTGATCATTTGGTTAATTTTCAAGTGCATTTTAGCTCAAGTCTGTTTTAGGTAGTAATTTTGCTTGTTTTGCTCTTGTTTTTAGTTGATAATAAGTGTTAGATTGATTCTCATTAGGTCTGCATAGAATAGGACTTAAGATTTGGTCATCTTTGTGCAAACTGCATCAGGTAAGGTAAACACACAAACTGTCACTTTTAGGATCTAAAATCAGAGGATAATTGTAGATTTTAGGTTTTGAATTTAATAGCATAAGTAGCTTTTAGGTAATTAATCATAAGTTTCAGCTTGATTTTTCAAAATTTGCTTATTTGAAGATCTGTTTTTAAGCTCTAAAATTGATTTTTGTCTTTTCAAACAAATTCAAAAACTCAGTACCATCTGAGTATATAAGCTGTTTTCTAACAGCTTTTTCAATATGCACTTAGGTTTCAAATTAGTTTTCAAAAGCTTTTCTTAGAAGCTTATAGGTTAAAGTTCAAAAAGTTGCAAGCTAAGTTTTCTTAAATTTCTCATTTGCTAGCTTAATATTAAGCTCAAAGTCCCTGCAGGGCCTGTTTGGTTCTTAGTTTGCTTATAGGTGCTTATTTTTGGAACTTCAGCTTTAGGCTTATTTCTTTGCTTATTTCTAGACTAAAGCTGTTTATTAGGTTAGGATTAATATATAAGTAGCTTATTGTTCATAAGGTTTAGCTTAATTCAACTTTTTGAGTTCTAAAATTTTGAAAAAGCCAAAAATCTAGTTAAGTAGTATATGTCACCATTTTAGCTGTTTTCTAGCTTAATTAGAGTCTTTCAATAATAGTTGCTTTTATTAAAATTGTTACCTTTCAGCTTATCTAAAACTTTGTTTTAAAACTTTTTCAAAATAAAAAAATAAATAAATAAATGATGAGGGCAGGGTTAGAACCCCTGACCTTTTGGTTGCCAACGTCCCACACATACCCACTCTTAACCATCTTGCTACAATAGCTCATCCGTCCCTTTTCCTTTACATTTTTGTTTTATACATGTTTTGTTCTTAGCTTTTAAAAAAAAGCCGTAGCTTATTTAGGTCATTTCCCAGCTTATTAGGAAGGAACGAGAGCCACCATTAAGGGTTCGAGCCTTAGTCATGACTATAGGTTTGAATCTTCCTAAACAAATTTTAGATGCTCAAACTGAAGCACGAAACCAGACAACATCAAGAACGAAGATGTTGGAGGCTTGTTGGTTGAAAATTCTAAAGATCCGGAGAAATTTAGAACGGAAAAGTTGGAACCCCGTGTGGATGGAACTCTATGCTTCAATGACAGGAGTTGGTTACCATGCTATGGTGATTTGAGGACTGTGATCATGCACGAGTCCCACAAGTCAAAGTATTCTATCCATCCGGGTTCTGAAAAGATGTACCAAGACATGAAAAAGCTATATTGGTGGCCCAATACAAAGGCAAACATCCCCACCTATGTTAGCAAATGTTTGACTTGTGCCAAGGTTAAGGCAGAACATCAAAAGCCATCAGGATTGTTGGTACAACCCGATATACCTCAATGGAAGTGGGACAACATCATTATGGATTTTGTCACGAAGCTTCCTAAGTCGTCACAAGGCTACGACACTATTTGGGTGATTGTTGACCGACTTACTAAGTATCCGCAATCATTGATACCGATGAGAAACAGATCCGATGGATAAACTAGCAAGAATATACCTAAGGAGGTTGGTCATGAGGCATGGAATACCTCTCGTTGTATTATTTGTAATGTTGTGACCCATAGGCCCCATCAATTTCTGGAGGTCACTTCAGAAATGCTTGGGTACTAGTCTAGATATGATTACTGCGACCTTACCCACAAACAGATAGGACAAAGCGAGAGACAATTCAAACACTCGAGATATTTGCTTGCTTGTGCACTCGACTTTTGGAAAGGGTTTGTTTCAACCAATTGCCGTTATCGAGTTTATCGTATAACAATAGCTAACGACGTTAGTAATCAAGGCCGCACAATTGAAGCACTTTACGGTTCGAAAGTGTCATACAACTACACCCGTTTGTTGTGGCGAGGTTGGAGACGATCAACTCCCTATCCAAAATAGTGCAAGAAAACAACTGAGAAGAATCGTTCAAATCGAAGGCAGAGAATTCAAGTTTGCACGCGATCAGACAAAAGATTCGTGCTGATCTAAAGTGTCAAGCCAATGGATTTCAAGTTGGGGATAAATTCATGCTTAAAAGTTTCGCCTTGGAAGGGGTCTGTACGTTTTGGCAAACGGGGGAAAGGTTGAACCCAACTGACGTTGGACCCTTCAAGGTGTTTGGAAAAGGTTGGATTCAGTTTGCCTACAAGCTTGAGATTCCGCAAGATCTGAGCAGTGTACACAATACGTTCCATGTAATCCAACTTGAAAAAGTCTATCCGATGAACATTATCCGTATCCGTTGGATGACTCTCACTTGATGAACAATCTCCATTTGAGTCAAGGGAGCCGTAAAATTTATACATTTAAGTTATAAAAAACGGTGAAGCGAAGCCGCATTCTACTAGTCAAGGTTTGATGGAACTCTAGGAGAGGTCCTGAGTTCGCACATAGTGGAGATGCGCGAAGATCAATTCAGGAAGAAATATCCCACACCTGATGGAACTCCAAGAGAGGTCCTGAGTTCACGTGGGAACGTGAAGACCAATTCAAGAAGAAATACCCACACCTCTTCACCAAGACCGCACCGTCGTCAAGTGCTGCATCGTAAGCCTTGAGGACAAGGCTCGTTTAACGGGGGAAGTCTATAACACCCCGTGTTTTCAAGTCATTGACGACGTCAATAAATCTACTATTTATTTTTAGTGTTGTACGCGTTTGCTTTTAATTTCATGTATTAAGTAAAATCGCGTAAGCTAAAAATTAGCGTTCAATGTAAACGGGCATCAAACAATTAAACGTTTACATCAATCAAGTATTAAATAATTATTTTGAGAATAATTATGGTCTTTGTTCATTTTATTTTTATCGGATACGTAAAGTGTATACGTTTCGCGATAAATTAAGTTTAGGCATTCCCGGAACCACAAAAATAATTCTACGCTTCAACAAATACCCACGATTGTACCCATTACCCAAAAGTTTTATTAAACTTTACCCAAGTTAATATCATATGTCACTTTGTACACAAGAAAAACCAACCAAGACATAAACATGTACAAATGAACACTTTTATACAAAATCTACAAGTTATAACTTACATATAATTCACTAGATACTTTGTAAATATCAAAAGACTTCTAAAAGCCCTTTCCCCCCTCCTAACTCATGGCAACAACAACATATGGAGACATAGAGCACACAAATTATACAAATTGGTCTTGTACAACACTCTTGCATTTAAAACTAGCCATATCATGTTTAACTTTGACCATAAGCTTTCCTAAAGACCCTCATCTTGTCTCTTGACCAAGTGGACTCTATATTGACTAACTTAAGCTTATATAGGAAGTATACTTGCAAAGAACACATAGATAACACAACACTTAACCAAAAATCAAAGCAAACTCTCCCTCCCCCTCTCCTTTATGCTACGGCAAACAAACACCCATCTAAATAATTCATACAAACTTTTCTTCAACACATACAAGTAATCTCACATCATATCTAAGATACCTCAAGATGATTTGAAGTATTGGTTAACCATTTACAAGTATTGAAACAAGAAAGGAAGCTAGGGTTTCATTTTGATAATTAGGGTTTTCTTGGTTGAAAAAGCTAGGGTTTATAATCTAAACAAGGGTTTGGATTTTGTTGATCATCATACCTCATCATACTAAGGTTATCTAAGACCCTACTCATTTCATAATCATGATTTTATGTGTATATAAGTTCTTTATAGCAAAATCACCATTTAGGACTTTTAAACATATAAAAAGAGTTTTTACTTGTGATCATCATTTTGTACACTTTTTCATATGTTATGTGATTGTTAATATCATGTTAAAATGGATATATAAGTGATGTACCATGTTGGTTAAGTATAAAAATGTATATGTACAAATTAGGGTTTTTAAAGTACTTAAGGAAAGTTTATGTTTTCATGTGATGTTAATGACTTGTACATCTTGTTATCATGGACTTTTATGGACAAAATGTGGACTAAGGACATTAATATATGTATGGCATATGATATAAAGACTTGTGTAAGACTTGTGGTAATTTACTAAGTAGAAAAGTATATAAAAACAAGCTTATATAATTAACTATAACAAGATACAAAAGGGCTGTTTTGATTCATGTATGGTGACAGCCCTATCATGTTTTATAAATATAGTACGCCTCATGACGATTCCAAAAAGGTAAGAAACTCGAAAAACGGATTAATAACGAAAAAGATACGATAAAAACACGATTTACGTTAATATCGGTTTTATAAAATAAACTTTATAAAAGCAAGTTATAAAATACTTCTAAAACATAAAGTTTAGTATTTTTCACAGATTGTACATACTTTTAGGATTTCAAAATAATAAGAATCATAATTTTTTAATTAATAACAAAAGAGTTATGAATTTCGCAAGTTTACGATAATTAACACTTTTATAAAATAAATTTTATAAAAAGTTAATGTTCATGACAGAAACATTTATTTTTGTAAATCTCATAAATAAATAGAACTTTCAATTACGAGAACGTGCTCGAAATAATTACTAAAAACGGAGCAAAAACGAATAAAATACGACGTTTACGATAATTAAAGTTTATAAAAGTAATTTTATAAAGTATGAACAGTAAAAATTACCGTTCATTAGCAGACACCACTTTATAAAAATGTGATAATTTTAATAACGAAGAAGTGCTCGAAGGAATCGCTAAAATCGGGATTAAAACAAATAAGGTGTTGCATTTACGGGTTTTACGACAATTAAATTTATAAAAGTAAATTTATAAAACGTCATGAATAGTAAAGTACTGTTCATCAGTAGGTTATAAAATATAAAAATGTAATATTTTGATATATCATCTTAATACGAAGGCGTGGACGTAAGAAACGCGAGAAACGGGTTTAAAACGGGAAAGTTATGCTAGTTTTTCTAAAACGATAATTATAAATGTTTTCGCTTTATAACAACGATTTATAAATTACAAATAGATGGTGATGAGCTATATAGGATTGTGTACGATATTAGTTATCGAAGTGCATAGTACTTATACGACCTATGTTTGATTAGGTTGCCTTCGGATTCGTCCGTGACTCGTTATTTCACTTACTCGATTATTACTCATTCACTTCACTACTGAGGTGAGTTCATAGCCCCATGTTTTATATTTTATAATGATTTACAAGTTTTGGGGTGAGAACATGCTTGTTTTACAATTGAACGCAAGTGGACATTTTTATATATCGATTTCGTTTTGCCTAAGTAGCTTGAACCCAATATGCCCGGTATCATGAACTGTTAATTTCTGGATTGGAAGCGCGAGTATTATAAATAGATCTATTTGGGATTGACCTCCCCGTTCGGGTGACTAGCTATCACCAGGAACGAACGTTATAGTATGTCGAATTTGGGATGTTTCGGGTTGAACATCATCATGGGCAATGTAGGCAATATTTATATATTGTATTCATATATGTCTAGCTTCAGTGTCATGAACTTAGGAAAACGAAATGGCATTTTGTGATATTTATCATGGGGAAATCTTGCTGTCTGGATTTATACATATATAAACCTATGAATTCACCAACTTTATGTTGACCATTTTAAGCATGTTTTTATCAGGTTAATAATGTACAAGAAACAAGGATACATTGGTGGTCTACATTGTGGAGTCATTTCTATAAAGATTTAGGTGCATCACATTTTGGGGATATTTGTCATGTAGAAAATCCTTGCATTTTCAAGAATGAACAAGTTTAGTCGTTGAGCTTTTGTAACAATAATTTATTAAATCCAATGTATCATTTTCAAATGACACGTTTAGTGGTCGTTCTCTCATGTCTTGTGCAATGTTATTATAAAGTAACGCTCCCGGATCCTTATTCCAATGCGGCCCAATTTGGGGGTGTTACAAATTATATTGTTAAAGATAAGACTAGTTGAATCTTGAAATTAGAAGATGCTAATGCCACTAGACAAAAAGAGGATCAGTTTTGGAAACTTTTGGCTTTCCAGAAAATGGCCCCCATAAAGCATAGACGACCCCCTAATATATATATGGGACCATCGTTCTTTATGGGACCGCCGTTAGGAGGGAACAAGTTTTTGCAACATTGCCTCTTTTTCTGCACTTTTGACTATCCTACCTATAGCCTCAAGCTGGCATTTCTCTGTTTAGCTAAACCATCTTTTGCATCTTTTTCCATCCATACCATGCTTTGCCACTCTTTCATATCTTCTCCATTATTTAAGCCACCCAATTCTCATACTTCACCACCATTTTCATCCTCTTTATCCTTATTTTCTTCATCATCAATGTCTTGCTCAAACCACCATCCAAACTTCACTAGAAAATCAAGAATTTCTGTAAGACAAGTTTGGAAGCGCAAGACACCCACTCTAAAACCACCACATTCTTCTCAAAATGACTCACCTCAATTTCCTCCAAGAGCTCATCCTCAATCTCACTTACCACCATCCTATAATCTACTAAGAGATCAAATGATCAACTCACTTAATAACATCTCCACAATTCTTGATTAACAAAACAACCCATCCAATGCCTACATTCATGCACCACCTTCACCACCACCACAACTAATCTATCCTCCATCTCATGCTCAAGTTGAATTTCACTCAAGCTTTTGTCATTGTTTCAAATTTTTAGAAACCAGTTTCACTCCTTAAGGAATGAAATTGACTTCATTCATTTTCTTCTCACCCGTCTCATACTTCAAACTTGCATTCATCCAAACCATGCTTCACTAACCTCACCTTTTTTCCTTTTTAGTTAATCATTCTCATATGATTAATCTAATTAAATAATCGAACATTCATCTTTTGCTCGTGGCATCTCCTAGACTTCAAGAATCTACTATGCCTTACTTTGTTTTTACTTTATTTTGTAATGATAATACCACTATGGTATTAGTTTCTTATGTATTGAATGAAATCATTTTGTGGTTGCCTTATATGCATTACTATATCACTACTTGGTAAAGATATTTGTCTTGCACTTGTACCTCTAACTTTATTTTGTAGCAAACAATTTTTGTAAGATCGATCCCTTGGTGCCCCAAACGAGGGGAGCATACATCAAGGGTGTAGGTTCCCGATTATCACTTCACTTCACTTCACGAATCACGAACTAAGAAACTAGAAAGAAAGAGAGGATCGAAAAGAGAGAGAGAGAGAGAGGAGAGAGAGATGAGAGAAAAAGAGATAGAAAAGAAATTTAGATATTTGTGATTTCTTAGATATT